>CM034153.1:694772681-694812859 GCA_019776745.2 Taxus chinensis
AATGGGTTATTAAAGATCTTAAGTTTATGATTTTCATTGGTAGGTGAAGTTGTTGTGGACTTTGACAGTTCAATTTGACCATTGTCAAGCAAATCCTAGATGAGATATCGCAATCGAAAATAACAATCAGTGGGATGTCCAATGCATTGATGATAATCACAATAAAAATTTTCATCAAAATTGCTTCCTTTTGGTCGAGACGGGTCAAGTTGTAGAGGAGATGGTAAATTAATAAGGTTTCTATTGACGAGCTGCGGTAGTTTGATACTCGGAGGTGTACTAATCTTAGTAAAAGTACATCTATATGGTTGTGGTTGAAGTTCCTTAGTAGTAGATATTGTGTTTATAGTAGTTTTTTTTTCTATAGGTTTAGTTTCAGAAGGCTTAAAGGTTGGGTTACTTTGAAAGTGGGTGGATGACGAGGCTTGTTCTTGATATTTAAGCTTGCCTATTGTTAAGAGTTTTGTCTCACGAAGCTTGAGAGTATGACATCATTGATCAAATGAAAGAGATGTCTCAAAGAGAATACTCTCCTGTAGAGGTGGTAATATACTCTGGATAAATAAATCTTGGAGTTCAGAATCCGTGAGTATATTAGACATCTTGGCTAAATTATTCTTGTATCTCAAAACATAGTCTGATAAGTGTTCATTAGGCCTTTGCTTGAGTTGTGCCAGCTGGGCGTAGGAGATCTTAGTGCCAATTTTTATAGAAAAGTGAGTGAGAAAAGCATTGGCTAAATGCATGAAGGAGACTACCGAATGAATGCGTAGGTCATAGAACCAACACATTGCATAGTCTTGTAAACTACGAGGAAAAATATTAGCTAGTACAATGTGGTCATCTGCATAGTCAAGGCATGCGACATGAAATGCATGAATATGCTCTTGTGGCTTGTCATGGCCTTTAAAGATAGGTAGCTTAGGAGAGACGAAGTTAGGTGGTAGTGGATATGTTGATATGGTAGGCATGAAAGGAGAATGCAACAAGATTGTAGAATCTAGAGATGACTCTAGGTGTGAGGTAGCTAACTGAAGTTAATGAATTTGAGTTTGTAAGTCTTGATATACAGACGTCAGATTTGGAGAATTAGAGGAAGAACCGAGGTGTAAATGAGAAGCACCATGGTGAATGGTGGGAGAAGTGGTTGCACCAATAGGAGCGGAAACATATGTAGGTGGCGTGGAGACGATATGGACTGAAACATGAGTGGGTGGGGTAGAAATCATAGGATCAGAAACATTGGTAGGTGGAGTAAAGACCATAGGAACAAAATAAGAAATGATGGAAGTGAAAGCATCACGAGCTCTCTTAGCAGCAAGTAAAGCATGTAAAACATGAGGGAGATGGGTAGGATTTTCACGCAATTATTAGCAAAAGTTAGTAATGGCGTTAAGTTGGTCTTGGTCAACATTGGTGTCTTCATCATAGGAATTTTCAGTTTTAGATGCTTAGATCTCATGAAGAGGAACCTAATGGGTAAGTGCACCAATCTGCACCAATCTGGGAGGCCAAAAGGGGGTCTTAAGTGGACGCATTTTTCTAAAAAATAAAAAACTTTATCTTGTACAAGTTTTTTGAAATATTTACACTCAAAATTGGAATATGTTGTATAAACATGAATCGTAGAGTTTTGAGTATAGTTTCTAAGCTACTAAATTTTATTTAAAATGGATAAGTTTAAGTGGGTCAAATAACTAAAATACAAACAGGTGCTCCTATTTTAAAAAAAAAAAACATAATAGAGTGACTTTTATGTCCCCACCATTTTTTGAGCACCATTTAGTATTTTTGAAAACCCTTTGGTAGAAAGATAGCTAGGAGCATCTAGTTTGGGCTCCATTTTTTGTAGATTTTTTAAGCGAGTATTTTTTTTTTATGATTTTTCTAGTACAGGAATTTTAAATTTAAAAACATAATGGAGCTTCGACTGTGCCACCCTAACTACCTCAAAAATATCAAAAATTACATTTGTTTTTTTTTAATATGTATAGAATTAGGCCTAGTTTGGGCAAGTATAATTGTTTTTCAATTTCGATGAGCCAAAAAAGATACTTGACGAAAGATAAATATGTTTAAACTTTAAACAATAGTTATAAAAAGGCATAGTTAGAAAATAAATAATATGGAAACCTTATATTAGTATGAAAATTTAAAAATTATATTTTTAGAAAGAAGAAACTCTATTCTACGTCGTGGTATCATTTTTTAAACGAATCGATCGTTTTATGTTAATTTATCATGGCGGGAGTGGAATTTTTTGCATTTTCCTGCAAAAACACATTGTTTGTTGTGTTTATGCAGGTCCATACCTCAGGTTTGGGGATCCAAATCGGATCCAAGCCTTGAGGCAAGGCATGGAAAAGGGGAATAACATAATGCATACGTGTTATAAATCACACGTGTTATAATGCATACACGTTATGTTATTTACATATTTTATGGGTCCCCAACATCCTTTTCCCCTCCTTCATGGCTTTTCTGTCCTATTTCTGTCTGGTCTGCAGATACCTATACATTCTTTGCAGAATTTTGAGTAGTTCATCTTGTCCCCTACCCAAAAATATATTATTATGCAATCATGGGTGAAAAAATATGATGTAAGGACAAGAAGAAAGTCAATAACAAGACACTGGAGCAATTGGAAGAGATGAGAATTAAGAAAGTGAAGAGTATGTAAAAACTTCATGCAGTGCAAGGTACATCTGTTGTATCAAATGTATCTAAGAATAGTGATTTTGCAATGAATGTTGATATTGAATTGAATGATAATGTTGGTATGGATGAAAAAATTGATATGAATTCAAATGTTGAACCTTTACTTGAGAATCCAAATGTTGAACCTTTACCTGAGAATCCAAATGTTGACCCTTTACCTAAGAATCTAAATGTTAATCCTGAAATTTGTATGGAAACATTGAATGAAGAAAGTAACCCTGTTAATGAATCTTCACCTCTTATAACATCTCCTTCCATTTTGCGAAGAAACCAATTCACTTAATTGAAATTGATGAAAACATTATAAAACCAATGCCTAACAAAATGTTTGACAAAAATACGAGAAGATAGGAGAATTTGGTATAATTACTTTGAGAATTTAAATGACACACAAAGATGCCAATTATTTGTTACATTGATGAAATTAATTAAGATGAGACCTACAATGAAGACCCTGGGGTTAAGAACATCTAATGTTGTTGATCAAAATGCGTCAATTGTTGAAAATATACATAAAGCATACAAAATGTAGGTGCCAACAGATGCACCAAAGATAGTAATGCTACATGGCGTGCACTTACTAATTGTATAGTAAGTGATAAAACAATTAATAAATGCTTGGTTAGAAAAATAAGCAGAGCTTTGAAGCTAAATGCAGAAAAACACTAATGAAAACATTAGGGAGATGCAAAAGTCTTGAGTCAGTCAATAACATTGACTATTGGGCTTTCTCTACCAAACTCCCACAGAAAGACAAGAATATGTCTGATATTCTAAAAAAAATTAATTGTAAAGTTTTAGAATGAGAACACAAGGTTGTCACTGAATAGAAGAGATACAATAAAAAGAAGAATAGGTTCTCGTAATCGTGAATCGTATGCAAAACATTTCTTAGATATGAATCAAACACAATTATTCTCTAATTATAAGAATGAAAATCTACAAATTAACATTAGCCAAATATTCTTTGAAATGAACAAACCCTTTTATGTGAAAAGAAATCACTCATGTACCACTTGTTGCTACAGGCATCATGTTGAATTTTCAATGCATTATGATGTTTTTTGTCAAATACGTTGTGTTTTGGATACTGACATCATGTTGCAGGAGTGTGGATTAAATGTCCCACCAAAATATTCAAGGGAATTTATTCCTACAATATTTTGTGAAAAATCAACTAGAAATTTTTTTATAACAAAGCATGTTTGGATGGAACATGCAACGTATGTGGTGGCTTTCCAAAATTGAAAAGTTTTATCCATGAGGAGAGTATAGGTTCAATAGGAAAAACAATTGGTTGGTTTAAATCAGTGGCATATTAATTACAATATTGAAAAGAATCTAAGAGGTGTGAGCTTGTTACAAAACAATTACCTATATCATAATATTTGGTCAAATTCAGAGAGGAAATTGTTTATGAGTATGCAAGGCACACACATAGAGCTCGATGGTTGGATGAACAATTCAAGTTAAGAAAAGACACATTCCCACTTGACATTATTATTTCAGTAGTTGACTTCGTATTGAATTACACATTGCAGCCACAAATGGAGGTTTAGTCTCAATACTATAACTCGTTGCAAGTTGCTATTTTTCGTGCATATAACATTCATGCACTCTCCAGAAAGCACTGCGAAAGATCAAAAAATATTAAGAGAGTATCATTTCTACATCAGTGATGATCAGACACATTCTACAGAATATGTGCAAGGGTGTTTCCAGGTGTTTTATGCGAACTTTAATGAGAGGAAAATTTTATTCAATCAACATTACATTTGGTCGGACAACTGTACATCACAATTCAAGAATGCACAAATGTTTTATTGGCTAAGAAGGATGCACAAAAAATAGGTGTACAACATATATGGAGTTTTAATGAGGAAGGACATGGGAAAGGAGAACATGATGGTGCAGGAGAATATGTGAAAAGAGAACTTGCAAGAGAAGAGTTAAAGTTCAAGGATGGTGCTAAATTTACAAATGCAAGAAGCATTGTTGATTGGTGTGTCAAGAACATGGGCTATCAAAGTAGTTCAACAGTTTGTAGATATTTCTAGTTGATAGAGGAACAACATTTGACAAGCTATGAAGCTTGTATGAAAGTTACATGATCAAGTGATATGCACTCATTCCGTAGTTCAGATGCAAGTTCTTGGACTCTTTATACTAGTTCCATGACATGTTTTTGTATATCATGCATTAATTTTGTATGGAATGAATGTGAGTCACATCAATGGGTGGATGAATGGAATTTTAGACCTCTAATTCCACTCAACACATATCAAGTTCCACGAGCATTACAACTTGCAGTGTCTTCAAATCATATGAAAACATCACCTGACTTTGACCAAGTCTCTGATTTAGTGCAACAAGGTACATATATATGTCATGTTTTAGATTTATAAATTATTAAATGGTCAAATCTTGATTTATTTTAAATTTGAATTGAGGGTTACTTTGTGATGTAGGGCACGTTTTTGTAGTTATTGCGACAAAATTTAATGAAGAGAGAACATACTACTTCTTTTCTCGTTGTGTAGAGGGGATTTTTTTTACTTCCACAGTCATTGATGGTAAAGGCCTTGAGTATCTCACTGGGTGAGTGGTAGTCACTGGAACTTGGCTTTGACGATATCCTATAAAAAATCAAAATCTTGGTTGTTTTAAGACTATGAAGTACATCAAAATATACTTCACTATTCACATTTGGTTCTTGCAACAAATATTAAATTGATCAAATATCGAGGTAGGCCATTAAAAAAGAATCTGTGGAAGGTTCGTGAATCGGATCATGAAACAATTCTTGCCACTGTTAAGAGTAGAGTTGATCCATGTGGTTCATTGGATTTAATTTTCAAAGGTATGTTCTTCATGAATTTAATTTGAATATTTACTTTAATGATTTTGTTTGAATTTTGTAGGATTTAAAATTCTATTTAATCACTTACTAACATGTTTATGTAGGTTAGTGGTGCCAGAAAATATTCCACCTTCACGTGTTTGACACTGTTAGTAGAGAATTTATTATTCTCAAAGCCAAGAAAAGCTAAGGGAAATTAAATATTAGAAAGGAACAATAAAAAGAGATTCTTATTTCACCACCTATATTGTAAAAATATCTTATTAAAATTCTTATTTCACCACCTATAGTATTCACGTGGTTAGCAATGGATAGCCTTACACTGACTTAGACTAGACTACTCAATGCTTTTACAAACAATAGGACAGCGAGAGGAGAGAATTGAAATGGAGAAAACTGAGATGTGATTTCGTAGAGGATACCAATGCGGATGTGTAAGATCTGACGTGACATCTCTAGGTGCCATGGAGATTGAGTAATCACTCGTCGAAGTTATAATATTTTCTAGTCTTAGGGCTCTTAAGGGACTACACCTGGACAAGGTATCCTGGAAGCACCGGGAGCATAGGGAACCAAAACAATGCCTCCCTAAGCATTTACCAGGCCATCCTAATGCATTTTCATAGTAAGTTTGGTCCCACGACCTTTCATTTGCAAAATATATCATATGACAGCCTTACACTGACTCAAACTGTAGTATTTGGCATGTTTGCAAACAATAAAAAATCAAGAGAACCAAATCAAGATGGAGAAAACAAATATCATATTTCTTAGAGGGTACCAATGCAGAGGTGTAGGATCAGACGAGAGGTCTCTAGGTGCCATAGAGATTGAGTAATCACCTTTCAAAGTTATAGTATTTTTTGGTCTTTAGGCTCTTAAGGGACTACGCCCGAACGAGGTAGCCCAGAAGCAAATGCCACCATCCCACACCAAAATGAAGCCTCCACTAGTGTTTACCAAGCCATTCAGACATGTGTGCATAGTTGGTTTGGTGCCACGAGCTTCAGTTTGTAAAATATTACCTCAGATAACCTTACATTTACTCAAACTGCAATATTTGGTGCATTTGCAAACAATAGCACAATGAGAGAACAAAATCGAGATGGAAAAAACTAAGATGATTTTGTAGAGGGTCCCAATGTGGAGGTGTAGGATTAGGTGATACTTATCTAGGTGCCACGGAGACTGAGTTATCACCCGTCGAAGTTATAGTGTTTTTTGGTCTCATGGCTCTTAAGGGACTATGTCCGGATGAAGTAGCCTGGAAGCAACGACACCATTCTGCATTGAAATGAAGCCTCCACTAGTGTTTACTTAGCCATCCATATGTGTGTGCACAGTTGGTTTGGTGACATGAGTGATTTTTTACAAAATATTACCTCAGACAACCTTACATTGACTCAAACTACAATATTTGGCACATTTGCAAATAATAACACAACGAGAGAACTGAATCAAGATGGAAAAAACTAAGATAGGATTTATATAGGGTCATGATGCAGAGGTGTAGGATAAGACGAGACATATCTAAGTGCCATGAAGGCTGAGTAATCACTCGTCAAAGTTATAGATTTTTCTGGTCTCAGGGATCTTAAGGGACTATGCCCAGAAGCAAATGGCACCATCTCACACCAAAATGAAGCCTCCATTAGCATTTACCTAGCCATCAGGATGTGTGTGTGTAGTTCGTTTAGTCCCATGAGCTTCCGCTTGTAAAATATAGCATTTGGTAGCCTTACACTAACTCAAACTCCAATATTTGGTGTGTTTGCAAACAATAACACAACGAGAGAACCGAATCGAGATGAACAAAACCGAGATAGGGTTTTGTAGAGGGTCCTAATGCAGAGGTGTAAGATCTGACAAGATGTCTCTAGGTTCCACGGAGACTGAGTAATCACCCATTGGAGTTATATTATTTTCTAGTCTCAAGGCTCTTAAGGGATGTAGTCTTTTATTTTACCAAACAATCCAAGGCACGCCGACACATCACTCATCCAGAAATGAGTGCTCGCCCAAAGCATGTAAGTGTACCAGGTCCCTCCTTTATGGAATATTTTTCAAGAGTGTTAGCATGTATGATGGTTAAACTCCATGATCAAGATCTAATACATCCCATAATAGTTAACAAGAGAAACAAGATCTAGGTATCCAAGAATAAAATCTTACATATAACATAGTGAACTTTAAACAAACATGAATATCATATCTACTCTACAAGATCCATTAATACTATTGTTCATAACCAGAATCCATCCACAAAAATCCATTATATTAATCCAAAAATAGTACAGTAGTTGAATACATCATAAATTCTTCGATAAGATTATGCGCATAAGAAAAATAACATCATAACCTTACAATACATTTTGATCCCTCCTAGATTGTGTCATTCACTACCTATTTATAGGGGTGGGGAGTTTCCCTTCACCACCTAAACATTCTCAAAATATTTTGCATGCTAAGAATAGCCATGCACCGTCTACAAGAACAACCAATGAGCATGCAAGATCTTCTAACAATAGATCATCTATACATAACTTCAGTTCACATCCTATTATTAGCCTCAAAACTATGCATGTTAGTTTAGATCCTTTCACCCGAGATCTTCTCCTAAAATAGACCTTACTTGAAATGCAAGTCTTGTTGATTTAATCTTATCTTCAAAACCTTGCTTGGATGCTACTCCAAGTCTATATTTAGCTTCCTGTCCCAAAACTGGCTAAGTGTTTGGTCTTTCCATTCTTTCCTCCTACGCGCATTCTTGTCCAACTTCAGCACGTAAACTATGTTCTCCTCGAACACGTGTCCTCATGCACCTTTCTTTTGCAATGCCTCTTACACGCGCTAACCTTTTTTCTCAAGGGACTTATTCATTTTTCATGCTCAACATTACCCCACACTTGCTTCATTGCTTCACCCAATAATGGGTAGTATGATTAATTTCTCCATGAATAAAGAATAAAGAATCTTGCAGCCATAAAGAATAAAAGAATGTCTATTGTCACCAAAGAATAAAAGAATTTTTCACAGTGTAAGGAGGATGGGAAAATCCTTATTCAATGATGCTTCAATTACATTCCATCCATCCACCTCACTCTATGCTTGTTTGAACAGATCCCCCATCATTGTATTAAATTCTTCAAATGTTAGCTCTTCACCCTTGGCTTTGAATGTGTCAACCAAATTTTCTAATTGTTTGCCAAGGTCTGTCAATGCATCCATTCTACACATGTTACCTGGGGATAAAATTCATTGAGCTTATTCTTTATAGAGGTCCTTAATATATCAATAATGTCACTCTTCTTCTCAACCTCTATAAGTATTTTATCTCATTCCACCTGATTTTCTTTTTTCTTGGTCTAGAACTCCTTTAAATATTCCTCATGAGTGGCAACCAGCACACTTGCCACCTGATCCATGTCTTCACAGTTGTCATAGATAACTTCGGCCATGTGATCCACGGTATTAACTGATGCAAGAAGCTCAGTATACTAAGTTTTGGTTGCCTCAATCTGTTCCTTCTCCTATTGTCTTTGTCACGCCATAACTTCTTCTGTAGACTCTAGTGCTAGGGGTTGTTTTTGCATCGTGATTATGTGTGTTACATCCTCCAAACAATGAAGGGCCATCTCATAGGTATTTTTAGGGGGGTCAACTCTAGGTGCGCTAGTATGATAAAAATCCACTATCAACTCTACCTTTTTATATGCCTCACGTAACTTTCCCTTTTCCTCTCGTAACTCAACCTTTAACTGCACAATAATCTATTATTTTCGCTTGATCTCCCTATCTCTCTTGATAATATCTTTATTCTTCTATTCTAACTATTTTTCCAATGCTTTTATTCTATTATTCCTCCAAAATAATCTGGCCTCGATTTCTACCGATACCTTATTTAGCGCATTACACACTTGTTCATTAGTTAATTGTTGAGAATCCACTACTAGATTCATCTCCTTAGAGCTTGGTGAATTGCGTATTCAACAATGCCCTGTATTGACTTTGAATTCAAGTTCATCAACGTGGGAATTGAACACCTAGGACTACATCTTCCTTGTGCATGTAAATGCACATTCCTTATCAAAAGATGACCAACAGAAAATTTTATCCGCCGATACTATACTATGGTAACGGGTGTGCAAAACCTTGTTAGTATCAGCATCATAGGACATATGAGGTCCTTAAGGAATGTACATGTGTCTTCCACCCATGCACACCCTTTAGGAAACCTATCGCCAAATTTATTTCTCCTCTCAGACTCCTGCCTATCTCTTTTTCTTATTCCTCTTCAGCACTACGCTCCACCTCTTGATCGACTAAGGTCTATATAATCCATGTGACTTTGTGTTCCATAATGATCTCTATTTCTGGGCCAGAGACACATGTAGTATCTTGCACATTTGTTCCAAATTATTTTTATCCATCCACTTCTAATTTTATAACCTCCTCCAAAAGCACAATCTTCTCCTCATCAGACTCGTGCACATTATACACAAGGGGGGGTTATTCTCAGGCTCTCATTCTTCATCCTCCCCCTCTACCTCTTCACACTTCAAGCTCTCCATTTATTCAGAGTCAGGACTCCGAACCACCCTTGGTTTCTTCTTCACTGAAGACTTATATTTTTCTCAGGACCTCTTCCTTCGAGTATAAGTAATCGTACCTGAACCTATTTCCTTTATCCGTGTGGCCTGGCCTTCATGCATGCTCGATGCCCTGCTTGTTGTAGGATTATCTTCTCTATCTTTCTTCTTTGTCTCTACCTAATTTCTCCCTAAAGGGTCCTATGGTATACTTACATCATCCTCTATATACGCACCTTGTTCAAACCTTGACCGCAGATAAATATACACCCTTGTTGTAGTGGCACCAACAATCAGGTATTGTAATATGCTTGATCATATGTATGTCATGTGAGACATACCTTTCAACATATGTGTACTTCTTTGGGTATGCAAGTGTTTAGCGCAGCTCACGATGCTCCTGATTTATAGTACTTAGATCAAATCTAAACTTCTTTGCCTCTTTGAACCTGTTAACCGCACTTTGGAAGTATTGCACTATAAAGGAAAATAGTAATTTTCACCATGGAGTCTTTATGCCATCAGTACGAGTGAACCTTCTAATGAAAAATTGTTAGTAAAATGCAAATTTAACCTCATCTTTTACCAAGGCTGGCAGTTTCTCTGGGATCCTCCACTCGGCACCAAAGGCATCACACATTCACTTGTACCATTTATTTATGTGCACCTCGTATGTCGGTGTCATAGTATCAAAAGTATAGGATGCAAATCTCTTAGCAAGGGAGGGGTCTTCTTCAAGGTAATCCCATATGTTATTGTTCAGCCCATCGGGAACCCCAATCTCAGAGAATATGATTAAGAGCAAGATATTTCCATATATTATCTTTTCTCCATGTTGTGCAACATCAATTATATATTATGCAATGAAGGTCGAGATTTTGTAGATGGTCCCCTTAGCTATCTTCCTGCATACATTCAACCACCTATTAACTGGGTTCCACCTTTCCTATCCACTCATTTTGGTAAGCAGGCGCACGACCATTTTCATCACTAGATTACTGATCTTTGAGATATCAAAGGTGCACCCACCTTTCTTCTACTAATATTCCTTAGTTGTTTCTTTGACAACCTCATTATTACCCAAATCATCATTAAATGACTCCCTAGTATAGACGAGTCTAGTGAACTTTGAGATTAACTGTGCAGTTATGTGCATTCTCCTTCTAATGAAGTAAAAATAATCTTCATGTAGGCGTGACATCAGCCATAGGTACAATATCTGAGGATTTCCAAAAAATGGTAGTTAATAAATTTGTAATAATCCGGCCTTCTCCAAATTCTTCTGCACCGATTCATCATACACTAGTTTACCATCGGTCGTCATCTCTCTTGTAGGTCGAACCAATTCTAAATTCATGTCCTTCTCAATCTGATCGGTTCGATGGTTATAATCACTCATAATAATTTTCCTTACATGGGAAACCCATTCCATCTCCATTAATACCCCATATGGGTGTTGCATCTCCGAATACCACTCCTTATTGAAGTTTGCTACCGCACTTGGTTTTTTGTTTCCCTTGCCATTTTTCTTGGGTGAAACAGTTGTTGTCCTCCTTGGTTTCATTCTTTATAGGGTACTTGTTAGTTTTACCTTGTGCTTCATTTTCCTTGATGCCTCAAACCTTTAACTGCAACTCTCCTGTAAAAAATCTACAAGTCGTGCCCTATTTTTCAAAACCCTAACCATAAAACCTTCCTTTCTTCACACTACACCATTCAAACCCACAAAAAATATTTCACCAAATCACTCTGCGCACGTTCATGTTCTTCTTTGCAATCTAGTTCTCAAATCTTTACCTTCACAATCGATCTTTTTCCAACACTCTCGAGGATTCCCTAGTTTGCACAAGCTCATTCATAAATTTTCACAAGGTAAAAATGATTTACCATGACCCCTTATTTATAGTTTTTTCAATTTTTACTGCATTAATTACAATGCCACCTACCACCATACTTCCACAATAAATTTGGATTTTCCTACTTTTCCAAGTTTATTTCCTCCATGTGTCTAATGTGAGTAACCTCTGCAACCTTATGGAGATTAAAACTACACTGATCACAGACCTCCTTATGCGCACTTTTAACATTGAAGTACACCAGCCACTACGTCCTAATCTAAGTAGTTCTCCCTACTGCTACCTACCTCATGTTTCCCTACGTGATAATTCTTGTACCTGGAATTTTCCTTTGGCATCATCCTTATTATCACCATCTTCCTTATGAACACCTTATCATTTTCTAACAACAATTATCACCACCACTACACGTGACCCTCTGGTACTTAGGATTCATATCGCACAGTCTTGTTTCCTTTCTATTCCTTTGACCTACCCCACATTAAAGGTATGCGCGGTCCTCTGTGAATGAATGGAATTAGATAGTAATCATCCCCTGGCATGCAAGCACACTTATTACACAAAACAATGAACTAAATTGATAAAGCATAGCAATGATGAAAAGAAACACATATAAATAAAATGCATTAAGGAAATCTAAGAAAACTGGAAATACTACCTTATTACAAACACCAAGAAGACTTATTTATAGTAGGGACTTAGCCTAATCCCATTGAAGTAACTGAGTAACCATGTCCCATCTAGCGCTTGTAACTAAAAAGCACCTGATTAAAGTATGTAAGTCACAACATACATTCCCAACCAATGCACCTTCAACTTCCTAGGATGGTGCAAAATTTTTTGAATGATACAGAAAAACCATCTATCCAACCTCAATCTTTTTATCCTTAATATGCCTATCATGTTATGCCTTTTACCTAGAATTTTAGGTCTTCTGACTCCATTTGGAAATGAAGTGCCTTTCATCTAATTGCATCAGTTTATCAATGCACTCTTCAAGTTCCTACTCATCATCCAACCCTCCTGCACACGTAATACGTAGAGAAGGTAACATGAATTCCACTGGTAAAAAACCCTCCGTGCCAAACACCAACTGAAATGGTGTGGCTTTGTTCAATCTCTTATATGTTATCATATATGCTTAAAGTACAAAATAGAATTTATCATCTCATTCCTTCCTTTCAACATTAAGAATATTAGTGAATGTATGTCCTAATATATTTTTGAAAGCTTCAACAGTTCCATTTTCCATTGGGTGATAGGGTGTTATTTTGTGGTGTGCCACCATAAATTTTGCCAATAGTATCCTGATGGTATCATTAAGGAAATGAGTACCCCTATCACTTTTCAAACTCAATGGGCATCCATACCTACTGATAATGTTCTCCCATAGAAATCTTGCTGATGTGCAATCTTTTGTAGGCACTGCTTCTGCCCACCTTGTAAGATAATATGTTAAAGTTATAATGTAGCGTGATCTAGTTGTGCATGCGGGTGAGGAAACAGGACCCATAAAGTCAATTTCCCACTTTTGAAAAGGTTTTTCACTAGCAATAGGCCTCAAAGGAATTTCATCTCTATGCCCAGGCTTTTCAAGGTGCTAACAATGATCATAGGCCTTACAATATTCTTTACAATCCTTATACAATGTTTCCCACCATAGGACAACTAACAAGATATTGTGCGCAGTAGCATCTTTAGCATAATGTCCACCTGTAATCCCACCACGAGCTTCCTCCATAACATCTTTGCACTCATGCTCAAGCACACACCAGTGAAAAACTTCATCCTAGCCTATTTTTTATAAGTCTCCACTGATCAACATGTAAGGCATGATGCATATGACAAGTTGTTTCTTCTCTAAAAACTGCATTCCCTCAGGCACCACACCAGTTCGTAAAAAGACAACAATGTATTCTAAGTCAGAGGGTGTGTGGTTCAATCTAAAAATTTGTGCATCTGGAATTTTATCCTCAATGCTTTGTGTTTCCTCACCTGAATTAATCCTTGATATATGGTTTGGTTCAAAATTGCTCATACCTAGCTTAGCCACCACTATAAAGTCAAATTCCCGAACCAACATAATCCAACGGCATATGTGCCCCTGGAAAATGGGATTGTTCACCAAGTACTTATGTTCCATATGATCTGTATAGAATATGAATGGAGTAGCCAACAAGTACTTTCTAAATTTATGCAATGTTTAGATTATGGAAAAGGCCTCGCAGTCTATATTTGTATAATTATGTTCAGCTAGTGTCAACGTTTTGCTTAAAAAACAAATAGGATGATCAAAAATACCTTATCCAGGATGGCCTAATACCTCACCAATGGCCATGCCAAATACATCGACATGCACATGAAAAGGTTTGGTCCATGAAGGAAAGCACATAATAGGTGTTGTAGTAAGCCTTTCCTTCAATATCTCAAATGTGCACTATTGCGCTTCACCCCAATGGAACTTCCCTTTACTCTTCAATAATTCTTATAAGGGCACGAAAATATTAGCATAAACTTCGATAAAATTCCTGTAATATCCCATGTGCCCAAAGAATCTGCACACCTCACTCTGGTTAATAGGTTTCTCTAAGCCCAAAATAATAACAACATTAGCAAAATCTACTAACAAGCCTTCTTTATAGATAATGTGTCCCAACAAAGTCCCAAATGGTGTAGCAAAAACACACTTCTTAATTTTTAATGAGATGATCAACTGTTGACACCTCTAAAACATAAGTCTTAAATTATCACAATGATCTTTCACTAGCCCATACACTATCCAATCATCCAAGTATACCTACAAATACTTATGAATAAAGTCTTGAAATTATTGAACAACAATGCACGAATATACTGTAGGCACATTCTTCAATCCAAAAGGCATAACTGTGTATGCAAAACTTCCCCACTTAGTCGTGAAATTTTTCTTCTCTTTATCCTATTTAGCTATCCTCACTTGATGATATCCAGAAAATCCATCATTGAAAGAGTAGATCTCACGCCCTGCAATGCCTTCCAAGATTTGTTTAGTAAAAGGTGTGGGAAAGGGATCTATTACACATACAACGTTCAACTCCCTATAATCCACATATATTCTTATTCTTCCATATTTCTTTATACTTATCACCATAGGGCTATCCAACTCTGACTCAATGGGCTCAATGATTCCAGATTTCAACATCTTATTAATTTCCTCTTTTACCTTGACATGTAGATTAGGATTCATCCTATAAGGCCTCTTCCTAATCGAGCGTGATCTACCCCTTTTAACTCATGATAGCATCTATGTAATAAGTCCTAGAAGTCGTGAAATAACTCAATTATCTTAGCAACCTTATATTCAAACCAATAATCCCCAATGATGGCCTCCTTAGGTTCAACATTTGTCCTGATGTTGACCATCCTTATTTTCATAGGCTCGTGATATGAGCATGCCTTCTCATGTGCACTGCATAAGACCTTAAATGTACCCTCAGTATGATCAATATCCAAATTCTCCACTTCATCATCATAAATTACATAGACCATCTTAACTTTTTCTTTTTCCAAGAAGGTGTGCCCAAGCTATTCTACATTCATTTCTTCTTCTTCAAAATGTGCCTCCAAATCTGACTCACCTAGTAACTCCTGAATAAGTTCCTCGGCCTTTGCACTATATCCCATATTCAATCGATTCATAGCATGTAATTACTCATTTACCATAGGTTTTGTATAAAAATAGTCAAAGGTCTGAATCATACCTGTAGTCAATTCTTGCCAATTCCCTGCTTCTCTATTGAACTCTGCATAGACATACCATGCACATGCCTCTCAAGGTGAAGTAGAGCTTGTGTACCCAAAGTGAAGTTGGTAAGGCCTCCTGCCCTTCTATCCAAAGTCTCTCAAACTACTGAATGTGATGCGAAGAATAATCCTTCCCATGGAATTCACATGTCTTGGTAGGTGCATTGCTCTAGAGAAATCTAGTAGAGAAGGTGATTCTCACTTCTCTTCACTCTAAAATACCATCTCTGTAGACCATCCACCAACATACTACTATCCCATGTAAGGTATACACCAACATATTCCTTATTTCCACTTGGTTTGTCCATTGGGCTTCCATAGAGTGTAAAAATACTTCAGGATTTCCTTCACTAGTGTACCTTGGTACCTGGTTACTGCTCAAACAACTAACACACCGTGGACTACTTACGCATGTGATTGCACTTCTCATCTTGTGCCCAACCATTTCATTAATTCCATATACCCAGTTGTCACATGCAACACTTATAGTATCACTCATAGACTATGTATCATACCATTGGATAAATCCTTCCTTTGATGGTTGAAGCACTTCAAGATCCCTAATGGTGTGCACATAGATTTTTTTCAAATCCTCTTCACTCAAAGGTTCTACATAAGGTGAAGTTTTTCCATCTGTTAAGGGGATGATTACGTGATATTATTTGTTATCAAAACTGATATATCCTTTATTAAAGCGCAGATCAAAATTATTCGCATAACACCAAGGGTGCCTAAGAAATGCTAGAAATTTGTCTTCCTTTGCAAGCACCAAGACCTCAAAGTCCCTAGTAAACTTGGCCCCTTGTATAGTAATAGTAGCATCCTTCAATACTCCAATGGGTGTGGCTTTAGTCCTATTTTTCATAAACAAAACATTTGAAGATGGCTGTAATGGTGGTCCCCCATCTAAATCCACACGTCTAAAGTGAGTACATTCACTTCTACACTTATATTAATCAAAATGTTACTCAAAATCCATCCGTCAATAACAACATTTAGAGTGATATCTTTGTCATAATCAAGACTATGAGGAGGTAGGTTAGCATACAAAATATGTCTTTTACGCTTAACTCCAGCACCCAACATCTTTCCCCTTAACCATTCCCCCAATAAAGGAATGATGTTTTGTTGTCACAACATCTTGCCAACCTCCTTTAAGTAATCAACATCCTTTTGATGAATTTCATGACTACTCCTTTAAACATTGTATCTCACCCTACAATCTTCTAATAACCTCCATGGTTTCTTGATAAAATTCCTTCTAATGAGTAGGGTATGGATACTTTGCATGTAATACCTCTTCTTTTGTAATAATAGGCTTCTGCTTTGGAACTTCCCTGGTGTGAAAAAGCGTCGGTGCTTGTAGTGACCAACATAGGTACCATATGAGGATCAGGGGCTAACTTTAGCATCCTCTGATCTTCCATAGCATGTTTTACTCTAACCATTCCTGTGCCCTTATCCTGCTTGTGATTCTTGCTCAAATGTTCATCTAAATTCAGGCATTCTTCATAATTATTGTTCTTTCTGCAAAAAGAACAAATAATATTCAGAGGGAATTCACGCCTGTAATGATCAGGGGACCCGCATGTATAACATGTTCCTCGTTGAAATTCACTTCTTATACCATCGTGTCCATGACCTCTAAATCCTCCATGAAATCCTCGACCTCTACCTTGGCCTCCATCAAAGTGCCCTTCATTGTGACCATGATCATGAGGCTCACCTTGTTCCTTACAATTATTTGCAACACTGGTCTGACATACACCAGTATTAATGGCATCATGAATTTGATCAATCAACCTGTAATTCTCAGTATCATGAGTGGTAGACCTACAAATATTGCAGTAACAGGACAGATTCTTCCTTATCGTGCATTACAAAAATGGGAAACTACTTGAAACATGATCCAAGTGATAGATCTTGCAGTCCAATAACATGGAACGCACCGATTTATGATGAGAATTATCCTTAGTATGTCCTACTACTTCACAACTTGTGCACCAAATACCACTGTGCATCTCATAGGATGAATTAGCTGACAATTTCTCTAATTGTTTCGCCATAGCGGTGATCTGAGCCTCTGAAAATGGGATAACTCTAGTGTCTACACTCCCAACTACCTTAGAATGCAGAGCTGCCTCAAGTGCATTGTGCGGGTTTATATAAGTCTTCTGTGAGAGCATCCTTCTAAAATGCATGATCAAACCTCCAATGAACTATTGAGCATGCTGAGTTGGGTGAATGCCATAAGATAACTTTGATAAAAGGGTTTTGAATCATGCATCATACTCCTGGACATTCTCATCCATGCCCTATTTGATGTATTTCAGTGCACTGATGCTCTTCTGCTCAAACTCATGTATATAGAATTCTGCCAAGAAAGCATCACACAACGTGGTATAATCTACACAAGTCTGGTTTAGATCATATTTCCTATACCAACGATGCACGCGCCCTTGCAATGTGGTAGAAAATTAGATTGCCTTACGCTCAGGATATTTAATCCCTTTCACACGCCATAGTATCTCGCACATATGCACATGCTCAGCTATGTCCTTAAGTCCTCTGTATTCTAGGAGATGAAGAGACATCTCAAATACAATTTTTGGGATTGGTGCGGACCTTTCCCACCAGATCCAAAACCTTTATTACCTCCTTTTTTTCCTTCTCCTCCAGAACAACCAGATTCTCTAGATCTCGAGCCACCTGATCCTCCTGATCCTCCCCTGTAGTTTGCAACAGACTAGAGGATGCACTTCCTTTTGTTCCAACAGTTTTTTAAACTGAACTCCCATAGTTTGTGAAGTTACGCTACTTCCAGATGTTATGCAAACATTCTGCGTGCCCACGTTCTATGCCGATGACTTGCCATAAAATATATTTCCAACTAGACCTCCAAATAATGCAGAAGGTGACTGCACCACCATAGATGAATAAGCTACCTTATTTAACACCTAAATTTGATGGGAAATCAACTCTATCTATCGCTACTCTATTGCCGACACTAGCTTGTTTATTAATAATTATCGTAGAAACTAGAAAACCAAGTGCAAGGGCTAGGTCTCCTGGTAGGATCAAATGCATGCCCGTGGTTATTAATAATTCTTTGGATGCACTTTCATATAAAACCAAAGAGGGTTATCTTCCATGCTTACCCAAATGGGGGAGTTCCAGATACTCTGGCTCCATGTCTTATACGTGAACTTGAAATCCTTCACGAGCCATCTCTCTCAGCAACACCATTCTTTCCACAATCTCACGTTGTTTTTCCAAATACCTTTCATGCACTTCATTAAACTTAAGTTGACTTTCTTCTCTCTGCCTTTCTACTGCCAGGTCTGCCATCTTTCACCACACCTGATCCTACCCCCATGTGTGATGGGGTTTAGCTATCCATAGGACGTTGTTCCAAATCTAGGGTCACAATCAAGATCTTAATCACTAAAGGGATACCACATAAATATGATCCTCTGGGTTTGTACAAGAACTAGAACTCAACAACCTTTGGATAGGAATAAGTAGAAACTACGTAATCCAAAATATAGCTATTCAGAACACTAGTCTACTAAATGATCTATAATGTGTGTCGAAGTTAGATCAACATCATGTAAAGCCTAGAATCTTTCATGCATCCAAAAAAATGTTTGAAACCTCCAATTTCTCTTCAATGCATAAGCTACCAACCACTCATACAAATCTATAGGGAAAATACAGAAGAACCTCTCATACAACTCATGATACAGATTCTAATCAACCCACGCGCGTGCATTAAATTCAAGTCCAGTGCTAAATCTATGAGCATTCTCTTCTTTTAAATTGTCTAATCACTCTTCAAAACTGGCCAAAGAAACTAGTACATATTCATCATGCAACATCCTTACAAAACAACTTAAAAAGAGATCCCAACAATGGATCCAAAATGTGGTCTTTTATTTTACCAAACAGCCCAATGCGCATTAGCACATCACTCAGCTAGAACTAAGCACTCACCCAAAGCACGCAAGGGTACCAAGTCCCTCCTTTATGGCAGATTTTTCAAGAGTGTTAGAATGTATGATGGTTAAAATCCATGATCAAGATCTAATACATCCCATAATAGTTAACAGAGAAACTAGATCTAGGTATACAAGAATCAGATCTAACATATAACATAGTGAACTTTAAACAAACATGAATATCATATCTACTCTACAAGATCCATAATACTATTGTTAATAACCATAATCCATCCACAAAAATCCATTATATTAATCCACAAATAGTACAATAGCTGAATACATCATAAATTCCTTCATAATATTATGCACATAAGAAAAATAACATCATAACCTTACCATGCATTATGATCCCTCTATGATTGTGCCATTCATTACATATTTATAGGGGTGGGGAATTTCCCTTCATCGCCTAAGAATTCTCAAAATAGGTTGCATGTTAAGAATAGACATGCACCATCTACAAGAGAAACCAAAGAGCATGCAAGCTCTTCTAACAATAGATCATCTATAGATAACTTCATCTCACATCCTATTATTAGCCTAAAAAATATGCATGTCTCTTTAGATTCCTTCACTTGAGATCTTCTCCAAAAATAGACCTTTCTTGAACTGCAAGTCTTCTTGCTTTAATCTTATCTGTAAAACCTTTCTTGGCCACTACTCCAAGTCTATATTTATCTTCCTGTCCCAAAACTAGCTAAGTGTTCGGTCTATCCATTCTTCCTCCTACGCACATTCCTATCCAACTTCAGTATGCAAACACTATTCTCCTTATGTGTATGTCCTCAAGCGCCTTTCTTCTACAATGCCTCTTGCATGCACTAACCTCTGTTCTCAGGGACTTATTAATTTTCCATGATCAAAAAAGGACTACGCCCGAACGAATTAGCCTGGAAGGACCGGGAGCATAGGGAACTAAAATGACACCTCCCTAAGCATTTACCAGGCCATCCCAATGTGTGTGCACAGTCCGTTTGGTCCCACAAGCTTCTTTTTGCAAAATATAACATCCGACATCCTTACATTGAATCAAAGTGCAATATATGGTGTGTTTACAAATAAGAGCACAACGAGAGAACCGAATCGAGATGGAAAAAACTGAGATAGGATTTTCTAAAGGGTCCTAACACGAAGGGGTAGGATTAGGCGAGACATCTTTAGGTGCCACGGAGACTAAGTAACCACCCATCAAAGTTATAGTGTATTCTGGTCTTAGGGATCTTAAGGGACTACACTCGGACAAAGTAGCCTAGAAGCAACGGCCCCATCTCACACCGAAATGAATCCTCCACTAGTGTTTACCTATCCATCTGGACACATGTGCATAATCAGTTTGGTCCCACAAGCTTACGCTTGCAAAATATTACGTTTGACATCCTTACACTAACTCAAACTACAATATGTGGTGTATTTGTGAATAATGGGATAGCGAGAGCACCGAATCAAGATGGACAAAACTGAGATAGTATTTTGTATAGGTTCCCTACGTGGAGGTGTAGGATTTAACAAGACATTTATAGGTGTCATGGAATTCAAGATATCACCTAGAGAACTTATATGGTTTTTCGGTCTCGGGGCTCTTAAAGGACTATGCCTGAATGAAGTAACATGGAAGCAACGACACCATTCTGCACCAAAATGAAGCCTTCACTAGCGTTCACCAGGCCATGTGGACGTTTTGGCACAATTGGTTTGGTCCTATGAGCTACCATTTGAAAAATATTGCATTTAACAACCTTACACTAACTCAAACTATAGTATTTGGCGTGTTTACAAACAATAAGACAACAAGAGCACCGAATCAAGATGGAAAAAAAAAAGATAGAAATTTATAGAGGGTCCCTATGTTGAGGTGTAGGATCTGATGAGACATATTTAAGTGTCATGGAGTCCTAGAAATCACCCGGAAAATTTATACACTTTTTTGGTCTCAGGGATCTTAAGAGACTACGCACAGACGAAGTAGCCCGGAAGAAACAACATCATCTAGCACCGAAACAAAGCCTCCATTAGCATTTACCTGGCCACCTGGGCATGTTGGCACAGTCAGTTCGACACCACGAGCTACCGTTTGTAAAATAATGGATTAGAAAACCTCTCTCTCTCTCTCTCTCTCTCTCTCTCTCTCTCTCTCACTCACACACACACACACACACACACACACACACACACACACACACACACACACACACACACACACACAATATTAATCTCACTCTCATTCTCTTTTCCTTTCTAATTTTTTTTTCACATTTCTCATATTTCCATGTATGGTATTATGAAATCTAGGATTAACCATTGGAAGCTGGAAAAAAACCACGTGTCTGACACCTTGTGACACATGTTCCCCGCCTCAAAAATGTATTGAGCTCACTATGTTCATGTTAGCTGCTACTAAGTATCATTGCCAAAGTTTTAATTTTAAAGGTACAATGATTACATTGACAGGGAATTCAAAATCCATATTAGTCTTGTTGATAGTACTAATTACCCATGAAATCTAATTCTCTAGCTTTCATTTGCTTTGCTCATCTTCCACGGCATATTGATAAACAATTTGATAGGGGAGATGCCCTCTTCGATGGTGATATACCTAATATGGATATGATCCTTGAGATTAAATCCTTATCCCACCATAATACTAGTACAAAATCTATTGTTGGTAATGTTGCATGGTCATTTTCCTTTTTGCAGGATATGCTTTTCTTAACAATATGTTCTAGACTTTCTGATACATCTGTTGTAAAGACATATACTTATTGGGAGAAGTGTTCATGGATGTAGAGGAAAAATGATGAAGCTAAGGGAAATGGAGAGAGAAAAATAAGGTGAGGGAGTGAAACATGAGGGCCATTACCACCAAAATATTCCAAGGCCTCGGGCCACATGGAAATTACAATCATAACAAGGGAATGGCTAAGAACACACAGGGGTTACCAATTGCCTGGTAAATATTTCTTGTTTGGTTCTGAATGGGAGTCAGCTGACCTACGGATTAGTGGCCTTCCATTCATTTATGATTCCTATTATATACTGAAAATTTCATCCAAAACCACAGTTTCGACATGAAACCCTAACTAAAACCTAAATTGAGGGTTTGATGATTAAGAGAGATAGAAGGAGAATTGAGAAAAATCCTATGGTGAAAAGGAAGAATGAGATAAAGGGTTTCTAAGAATGTAATTATTTTTGGTTGATTGTTTGGAGGTTCTTCTAAACTTGGAGATTTATAGTGTAATAGGGCTAATTGGTTAGGAAGGAAAAACTACAAAAAGTGTCATAACTTTTCACTAGAGTTGAGTTAGTACTTGAAATTTGATATGCGACTTAATGAAGACAATGGGTACCTAAAACGCTTACCAGTCAAGTTTGAAAGCTTTTGGTTTGCAAAATGTGTTAGAATTTTTCTTTTTATGGGATACAAGGACTAGTGAGGGTCAAAAAGGAAAATGATGAAAGATGGATTTGTGAATCTTATTTTATGGTTTTAGAAAGTGTAAATAGGGTGTTTAAGCATGTTTAAGGAATTTTTTAGTCATGGTTCAGTTTTCTATTGCTTTTTGGTGTATTGAGATAGTATTTGCAAAGTGTGAACTATTGACATAAGTGAATAATAAAGCTCTAAGGAGTTGTAAAAGGATTTGGATTTTGATATTTTGGAAGCACCTTAGAGAAGGAAAAAGTGAACTATTGAAGCTTATAAGACTTTGTGGGTATCCTTAGATCCTTCTATCCATGCTTGTTCCAAAAAACATTGTCTTAAGGGGCATAGTTGAAATTTTTTGTAAGATGAACAACAATTGTGTTTGGAGCCTTATGAATCAAGTTAGTGATGGCACTAATGATTTTCTGGGGTGTTTTAACATGGGAGAAACCTAAGAAGTATTGAATAATGTAGTAGATGCATGATAAGATAAGAACCCGTACAAAGAGACCATAAGCAAGAAGATGCACAGGTAAGGTAAATACACATATACACATTGATAAATTAAATGCATAATTACTCAGATTAGGTAACTCTTTATATACATACATTATACAAATATTGATTTCCAAAGTTTGATGCATATTATACATTGAAAATGATAGTACATAAATTGCCAATAAATGAAAAAATAATCCATAATGTCTTAAATGTGGTCAAGTGCACATCATATTAGTTTCATACAAAAATAATCTTAGAAATGTAAGGTCTCATACAAAAATATCTAGTTCCAAATAATATTAAAGTACAAAATAAATAAATAAAATGCACGAATAGGTCATATAATATCAATTTCAAATCCCATATAGGCGTACATACAGTACCATGCACATAGGCATACAAAAAAATGTCATGTAAGACACACACACACACACACACACACACACACACACACACACACACACACCCCAATAATCAAAATCTATCCCTCTCTTGGCTTTGCTCGAAGAAGTCCCTCCCTTAAACGAAGATGGAGATCTGTGAGATGACTTCGGATCGTCCATGCCCATGCTACAAGTCCTCTTCCACTGAAGACTCACATGTAGTTGAACCTGTAAATGCAAACAATTTTTTTTGTCAAAACTTAATTTATATATGTTTTCAACATGTATTTAAGACCATGCTAATGAAAGTATTTGCATAAATACACACACTTACCACAAGCTCTTGGTCACGCTGAATCTACATCTCACACTCAGATGAATCATCGGGAGCTCCTGGAGCATGAATAGGGGTATCAAAATGATGAGCTCGAGGAGTACATGCCCTTGAAGTCAAAATGGAAGGGGTTGAAGTTCCCTACATACACATAAGATCATAGAATCAAACATCAAAATTAGCCAAAATAGAACTATGTTAACAATAAATTTTTTGAATGTAAATCAAAAATATTATGCCAATCAAGTATATGTATGTGTAATTACAATATTTTAACTAATTTTATCAATATACAACCTTTTTTTTTACCACGTCATGCCTATGAATAAAATGAATAGGGCTACTACCTATCACAGGTAACTCCTACGTATACACAATAAAGGACATTATTAACATAATTTAAGAATGCTACAAGGAAGGAAATTATTAACATGTAATTTAACATAATATGAATTACACAAGAAATTTAACAAAAATACATGTTGTTTGAATACCTCTGTGAGTTGTTTCATAGATGAAATCATACTGGCAACACCTTTCTCTACTTGTCACAGAGATGGTGGGGTGTCTATTGAGGTCATCAACTTTATCAAACATATATCACATCAAGTTAGTTAAACATACAAGAACATACATATATTTGAGTTCAAAACTTATATATATATATATATATATATATATATATATATTCATATGTGAAAATTTTATACAATTAACATTCTAAATTACGTCTGTGAATTTATATGCAGGTATGGTGCTTGGGGCCTTTGATCGGGATGATGATGCCCCTCCCGCATGTTGTAATATCAATGCATACATGTACAAATATGATTATTTCAAAATTTTAACATACATAAGTCAATCAAATACTCTGATATTTTTGTAACACACATAATGAAACATGAAAAATACCTCTGAAGGTGGCGCTGATGACTGTACTCCAAATGTCTCACTCAAAAAGGCATCTGACATAGTGGAATTATCGTGTGCACCACCAACAGAAACTCCACCAAAACCAATATGCATGAAAGTATCGCCCTGCTCGGGCCCCAAAAATATGCTACCACATGTCAAGCAAAGATGTGGCCTCACGCTAATACTTCCTGAGGGAATTCTTTATGTACCTCCATGAGCATCTCCGGATCATAAATCTCCCTCATATGTTGAACAAGGGTATTAGTTATCCCTTGAAGCGCGTGGAGTGTATCAATATCTAATATCTCCTTCACTACTTGAGGGACAGTCTTAGTGTGATGAGGTTTCTATGCAGGGACTCTACCCTGTTGAATAGGTGCATGTTGTGCACCTGGTCGATCTTGTGCAGTGCCTTTTCCTCGGCACTAGAAATCCCAAAAATGAAAATAGTTTGGGATCTCGTTGAGGATAACTCACAATAGAGTTTCCTCAAATATTATAGTGACACCTCGTTGTTATTTCAAGGTGGAAAATCAAACACCATCCACCATCAGTCCCAAAAATTCTTTTTTAATCAAATCATTATTGCACCAGTGGATGGGAAACTGTTTGCATGAAAACTAAACAGGAAAATTGGTTCAGGGGTCCATGAATAAGGAACGTATGTGGTCTTTTGTAATTTGTTTTTTCTTTACATCCACATATGAATTTTTTTTTTTCTTTACATACGCTCTCTATAGGATGTCCAATGATCAATTTGAGTCATTACCTCGTCAACTTGAGCCACTAATGCCTCCAATGTGTTTGCAAGAGAGGTGTGGTAGGGGTTTGTAGAATGTGAATCCCTCATTGTTTTTATTAAATCCTCAATTTCAATCTTGTTTTCCACTATATGGGCTGCTAAATATTTTTGATTGCCCAAGAGATGTTAATCAACTATAGGAGGGCTAGGAGGGATCACAGGAATTGTAGGGTTTGGTTGTGGTTGATCGGGTTGACATGGAGCTGTAACAATAAATAAATATGTATTCAATTCAAATTCTACTCTATAATTACCAAATTTAAATACAATTTCACAAAAATAATTATGCCTACCTCTTCTCCGTGGCACCATCATCGATTCCAATCTTCATGGTGATTCCAAATGATCATTTGAGCAAGATCCAGCTGAATTTGAAACACGAGGCCAAGGTTTTGCTCTAAAACTCACGGTTGGGGGAAATGAAAATGAATAGGGCTCAATTTTTTTTGTTTATAATTTAACATAATGTGTATGCATTATAACGAGTATGCATTATAGTTTTGTGAATTACCGAACCAAGGAAAACATAACATGATTGCATTATTACAAAACGCGTACGCGTTTCATTCATTTTCGGTTTTTGTTTTCACTTTTTGCCCCCAAATTGGTTCACTTACCCTGATTAGAATTATCTGAGGGGTTTTCAGCTATAGATGTGGTTGTATCGACCATTGTCATAGAGGTACGATGAGTAGATAAGGGGTGTTCATATTATTGAAGAGATTCAAAATGACCGCTACGGGTGATGGGCATAAAATGAAATAAATCGAAGTAAGCCCTAGATGGTGCAATGAAGAAGGATAAAGTTCACCAAAACAATTAACGTTGGGTTCACCAAAATGATTAACTAAAAGTAACTAAACTAATGTAAACTAGTTAGTAAATGAATAGTTAATCTAAGCTATGAACAACTGTAAATGTGGTAAATAAATGTATTAAAGTAGTATACTAACGATTTAAGAAAATATGTAAAATGAAATACTAAAACCTAATGTGCAAGAGAGAAGAGGAAAAAAATCAGCTGATAGCAGATGTTTGTCAGACTGTGCCGCAAAAGTAACTGGATAAAACAGAAGTAGAAGTGACTGTGTAGGAATGCCAGAAAGGACGGAGCTGGAGGATCTAACTAGATTGGGCTGCCTAGAGGAGGAATGGGGTGCCCACATGCACTTTGGTAAGCAGAACAGGTTCCCTGGTCTAAGAAAAAGGCTCAAAAATGGTACTCACAAGGTTGGAAGGTGATCTGAAACCCTAGCTACCTGCTGCATTAATTTTTTTGTACTGTGCCGAATGCTCCAAATATTCCAAGAGGAAGAATGACCTGTAAAATACCCAAAAGAAGTATCAAAACCTTAAAAAAATAAAGATGCAAATGAATGGGTCAGAATGAGCTTAGATGCCACAATAGTGGGCTTACTAATTGAGTGTTGCACTACATTTCAGACCTGGATGTAGTTATGGTGTGTGTGTGTGTGTGTGTGTGTGTCGTGTCCTAGGTTCTCTTGTGCCCGTCACACTTTTTGAAGTCGCGAGAAATAAATAAATGTAGAAAATATAATAGAATGTGTGCATGGAATAGAATAGAATCCCCCCTATGAAGTTTGATCCATATGTCCTAGCTTGTGCCTTGATGATGGAGCTATGTGGATGAAAATGCAATAGATGGATGCCTCTCGATGAGTGATAGTAGTAGATGATGCTAGGTCCCTCATTATGGTTTCATAACTTTATATTTATAGGGTTCTCTTGATCTAATTTCATAATTCACCCCGAAAAGGCTGACCATAAGAAATATGAAGATGTAAAATGACTAGAAGAGGCCCAAAAAGTGGCGGGAAAGTGGAAAAGGGTCTGGGGAACCCCTAGTTGGACCAGGGCACCCATGGGCAGCCCAGTACAAATCTGGGTGCCCCAGTCGAGGCTTAAATAATGCGAGATGTTAGAAAATTGTTGGGCATATGGATACAATAGGTCACAAATTATAAAATATAATAAACAAGATGGCCAAAGGATGGGGGTTAATTAGTACTTTATTCACTCAAGAACCTTCTAAATAGTAGTATGAGGCTGGGATAAATAAATGTCTAAAGTGCATGATTTTGTGACTACACTAAGATTTACGCCATTTATAGAAATATTTTCCTTACATATTGTTTTCTACACATTCATTACATGTTCGGATAAGGGTAGTACCCATCTACATAACTATGGGAAGTACTTAGGAATAAGCCCTAAAAATCATTGTGAGGAGTACCATAAGAACCCCAAAGTAGCTGGCCCATTAAGAGGACCTAGCAACGAAAAGGGAAATGACCTGTCCAAATTGGATAGTTTCCAACCATGAGGTAAAAAAAAAGTTTTCCATGGTAATGGCCTCATACCAATTGATTAAGGGATAAGTATGTGACTAGAAATTTTCTAGATAGCGATACCCATTCATACAATATTGGTGGCAAGAGAGAATCCTCAAAACCCTTAGGTAGCCTAACTGAATGTGGCATATACCCAACATAACAATTCAACAAGAAAACAATAGAGTGATCACAATTGAGAATAGTTGGTAGTCATGAAATTATAGATAGGCTGAACATTGGTAGGAACAAAAAAGTGACAATCCATTTTGAAAAAAAAAATTAGCTATGGTAGCCACCCGTGCAAGCACAAAGATCATGGAGGAAGAAACCACAACATTTAAGTCTCAAGTCACTGAGTTAACCAGTATGATGTGTGGACTGAACCAACAGAATATCCTTTTAATAAAAAAATGTAGAAAGCATATTCTTAAAAGAATAACTCCTCTTCTCCAAACACATCCTGTGGGCCCAAGCTAGACTTTCCAAGATTCAATGGTACATATCCTACATGATGGATATATCAAGCCGAGCAATTCTTCAACCTTCAAAATACTTATTCTTTAAACCAAGTCCCAATTGCTTATTTCCTTTTATAGTTTAGTTGACTCTTAAAATTTCCTAGAATGCATGAAATTCCATTCTCCACATTTCTTTTCTTAAGGGTCCATATCCAAATTCCACTTTTATTAGCCAAAACTCTCAATTTTTTATTTTTAGGGTTTTCCCATAACTTCTTTAGTTTTTCCCCAATTGCTTCAAAATTTTCCCACAGTGTTCCTCTTTATTTTCTACTCATATGTCCCTTTTAGACAAATTTCTCAGTTTTTTCATAACAATTTTGAAATTACCCTTACATTCATCAATCCTAACCAGGAGGTGCCAAAAAACTAGTAAAATTACATTTACCCCTTCCTATCGAGCTCACATTGAAATTTTCCCTTACTGATTGTGTCTTAGAACACACTTTTCTATCCCTAGCAAAAAAACATTGGTTATGGTAGCCACCCTTGTAAGAACAAAGATCATGGAGGAAGAAACTACAACATTGAAGTCCCAAGTCACTAAGTTAACCAATATGATGCATGGACTGAACCAACATAATAGCCTTTTGATCAACTAATTACAGAAAGTGTCTTCTTCAAAGAATAGTTTATTTTCTCCCAATACATCCCATGGATCCAAACTAGACTTTCCAGGTTTCGGTGGTACATATCTTAAATGATGGATATATCGAGCTGAAAAATTATTCAACCTTCACAGTATTTATTATGTATACCAAGTCCTAATTGTTTCCTTCCACTTGGAACAAGAATAACTTCAATGGTACCATTGGTATCTCAAATCGAATGATGAACCAAATTAGACAACTTTTGTATTCTTACATTTGGACAGGTTTGGTCCCTCAGCAATTGAGGACTTTACAAGAGCTCTCACCAAACTCCACCCACTGGTACTAGTCATGATTACTAGATTGAATTTGAGAAACTAACTAATCACACTAAAGGGTTTTCAAATTAATTCTGCAAGAATTTTTTTAATTAGTGGCTTGAAAGAGACACTCTGCTCAGAGGTGAATTTTTTTTGGCTGAACAACATGATGGATGCCTTGGGCCTAGCTAAGTTAACAAAAGATAAACTCTATGCACAACGTTGACCTCCCACTTACCCACATGTAAAGAACACAATGAACCAGTAGCCATCCACAACCACCCCGATTAAGTGCCTTACTAAGGCATATATGTGGGCTCACAAGGAGAATGTATTATCTTATAATTGTTAGATGTGGAATCACCTCTAGAGTAGGACAATGATCCCAAGATTCTCTAGGAATTACAGGATGATCAAGAGGAATAAATCCCCTCAGAGGACTCATTGCCTCATGAGATTTAATCTGAGATATCTCTACATACACTACCAGGTGTTTCCAACCCTCAAACCATGAAGATAAAGGGGTTCTTTAAAAATTCCCTCTCACAATCCTTATTAACTTTGGCGGCACTCACAATTTCATCGATCCCCGCATTACTAAGTAGATAGATTACTTTGTACACCCTTGTTCTATCTTTGAAGTCATGATTTCTAATGGGGGAAGATCTCCATGTAAAGGGAAATGTCAGAGTGTGTGTACTGTGATAGGTGATTAAATTCTTCACTCAGATACGTTTTCCCTACCCATATGAGGATGTGATTTGGTTTTAGGTGTATAGTGGCTCCACAAATTGGGACCTATTCTATGGTACTTCTATGATATTTGGATGCAATTCATCTATGTCCATGATCTATGACATCCATTTTCACTATTAATGTCATTTTATCATCCTTGGCCGACACAAATGCCCATGGGTAGTTTTGTCAGTGTTACATTTTTCCCTTGCCGACATAATTTCCTACAAGAGATTATGTTAGGTATATATGCACATCACATTTGAAACTCAAAGCAAGGAAGCTATAATCATAAGCACTACCATCTTCTCTTCTCTTTTACACCATCTTCGCATTTACTCGCTTAGCTCTTGGTTCATCTTGAACTTTACATGGATTGGATTTAACACTCTTCTTCTTGGTTGGATTGCTTACACTTTTGGGTCATCTATAATGAGTCTAAGACATGAATGATGTTCCCCTTCTCCACCTAATAGGGATTTCATATCAATGTGTTGCTTCTCTAGAGAGGTAGATGCATTAGCGACTACCCCACAGGTACATGTGAGTGCTCTAACCATATTTTTCATTTTGCATAGATTAGTTCATAACCTTCCCTCATTGTTCTCTGTTAGGTTACTAATAGATGTGTCTTGATACTAGTTAGCATAGTTCTCTTATTCATGATCAACTCCTTACTTATCTTTACTTTCATTTTAGTCATATTATGCATGCTTGCATTATCTATCATTGATCCATACCTCTCCTTACCCAATCACCGATATATTAGTAGGGTTCTCTCATATATTTTGAATGCGGGCCTTGGAAACCATAGGTTGACTTTATGAAGGGATTACTTCCCTCTAGATATGTGACCTTAGCACTCCCTGTAGCCCCTTTTAAATCTATTCGATTGTGTGTTGGTTCATGTGTGTCTCTCACTCATTTACTTGATACCCTTGTAGAATGCATGTTTTAGGAGTGCAAGATATTAAGATACACTTTATCCCTCCATACAACCCTTTGTACTTAGCAAAATTTATTTTCTAATGTGTCGAAGACTAGAGAGTGGGGTCTGGTTTGACATGTGTTCAGTTACCCTCACAGGAAAACAATCTTGCTTCCTTCTTTTTCCTTTCCCAACCAAAATTAAAATAGAAAATTGTAAAGGTCAAAGATATTTCTAAAAAACCATAAAAACAAAAAGAGATCAAGTAAATCAAAAATCAAGCAATGTAAGAGTGAAACAACAAGGATTGGAAAAACTAAGACCTAATTTTATCATTCAACACCCATATATATATATATATATATATATATTTATATATAATATATATATATATATATATATATATATATATATATATATATATATATATATATATATATATATATATATATAGTTCTCTGAACTTGGAATGTTATAATAGTTTTGTGCAAATTTTTGTGTTTACACCTATCACGTTTATGATGGTTTTAAGTTCCTCAAAACCTAATTTAGTACTTCCATTATAAGATTATCCTCACCTCATCTAGAGCTTTATATCTCCTTATTTTATAATTTATTACAATAAAACATGGTTGATTAATTTCCTAAATAGCTACTTTTTAATAAAGAATAACACCTATTTATTATCAACACTTAACCTTCTCTAGACCATTCCTACAACCTTCTTATGAGCTCTTTATCATATGTTTTTATGTACTTGTTTATTGGCTTACTCATAAATGCTTACATTGTTATTCTCTCTTATAAATATTGTATTATTAGGGTTCCTTAATTTTTTTCATCTACAATTAATAAAAAAGGTGAATTCTGTCCTCGGCTAGTCAATATATTTCATTTGGTTGAGTTCATATTTTTATCTCTTATAACTTCATCTATAGTCATATCTCTTGATTTCAGAATTTCATATTATTTTCATGTAGACTAGGGTAAATTTTAAAACCTCCTGTAAAAAGTAACCATAAATATTACTTTTGAAATATTGATGAATGCCACAAATCAAAAGGAAATGTTTTCGGCTAGTATCAATTATCAGTTTGTAGCATTAGGCTATTGAGAAGTAGTAAATTTCTCTATTTTACATGCAATATAGGCAATTTGAATATAAAAATTTCGCTATTAGTATAAATGTTAGGTGAATCAACCCAAAAATTAACTTGTACATAGAAAATTTAGACAAAATAACAAGCGACCTAACCCTTTAAAATTAACCATATCCAAATTTCAAAACCCAAATATTTGTGAATTAAGGAAGATTAGCCACTCAAATTTACATTGATGCAGACCATCTCATGTTACATTATTGTGACTTGGGATGACCATAACTGCCATATATTATTAGTGTCTCATATGTTTGCAACTAGTTATAAAATCTTTATATGTATAATATATGTAAAATATTATATAAAGTCTAAGTAACACTACTAATTTGATCAATTTCGTGACATTTTATTATTTATTTATTTCTTCCCTTAAGTAACACAAAAGGGTGGCACAAAGGTTATTTGATAACATAAATTTGGTTAATGTTGACCTCATTTCTTGAGTTAAGGAGTGGAAATTTGTTTCCTAAGATTTTTGGTGTTGATTGTTAAATGGGGTGGGTGAGTCTCATTATACATTGCTTGTATGGATTTGGTTAAAAAGCATTACTTGTCTTGAATAGTAAACATATTATACCTGCCTCTACATTTCGAGGAAATCCATAGGTCCTTAATTAAGTTTTCACCGACATTTCTAGTATACCAGTTCATAATTTTCTCTGAATGTTCTGTATTTAAGTTTTTATAACTATATCTCCTAATGGATTTATGTTAGGATGGCTCTAGCTTTGAACAATCGATCAATCAACCCAAAAGTTGAGTTCGAGTGCATAAATGATGATGGCCTCTCAACAATATTTTCCAAATACTAACTCATATTTAATTAAATTCCATGTCTTAATTTTTTTGTGTTTATTAACATAAAATTAAACATAATGATAATATAATGTCCAATTATTTATTTAGAGTTTTTAATTTAGAAATATAATTTTCATATTGATTTTTTTTAAGTTAGCGTAAATTTTGTGCTTAAATTTAATAAGTTATTCAGTTAATTGATTTTTTTATGATTAGTGCACTCATTTAGGCATTAGATTACATAGATTGTCGGCATATCTGCTCATGCTTCAGAGAAATCATATAGCAATTCTTACAATTGCGAGTAAGCATACAACTAAACTAGTTATCTCCTTTAGCTTAAGCATCTACGAGTAAGGGGCGTCCATGCCATCAAATTCACCTAGAGCAAAATCTCGGCTTCAACCATTTCAACTCTCCATATCGGGTATATCCAAGCCTTGCACTCAACAAGACTTGATCCATGGTAGACTTATTGAAATCCATACAACATCACCAAGAGACCAAGGGCCCTTCTATAACAATTTATTTTTTTATAAATTTATAAACTCAAAAACTAATTAATAGACTTTAAAGCGAGAAAGCAATAGAGGGAACATTAAATTCATACCTAAGTAATTTGACCTCGATAAAATCTGTAAATGGTGCCCAATTAGTCTACTTAATGTCTCATATAATATAATTGTCGAGGCCATGACAATTCTTCTAAGTCTTTGCCACTTGCTCTTTGCTATCATCAGACCAAAACAAATGGGATTCATTAAGGGTAGATACATTCCTGACAACATCATTATTGTCTGGGAGGGAATAAAATGGTCTCGTGAATTTAATCATAACTAGAAATGGCGCTCAAGCCCTCTATAAGGGGGATTTGCACTTTGCAAGACCTTTTAAAGTAAATAATCGTAATTTTGGCTGCCATGGTTTCCATTGTATACATACTTTTTACATGATATGTGGGAAACAATGTTGGATTTTGCAAGGCGTTTAGATGTTTTTAGTCATTTTAGATGTCAAAATACAATAACTTCAAAAATATGACTGTCATGATTGATAGGTAAATATATAATTTAAATATAAAAATGACCTGTATATCCAAAATTTGACCGTTTTTTTTTTTATGGATAAAGAGGGTTGAAGGGACCCGTTCCCTATTTACATAAATAAAGGCCCGACCTCAAGATTTCAAAGGAAAAAAGCAAAATCGAAAAGCAGCTGGATATACATGAACATAGCCAGCATTATCCGAGATATACTATAACTATAGTACTAGGAAAGAGAGGGATTAGTCTCCATACCCCAAGGTGACAACAACACTAGCAACCTGAGACACCCGACCAAGGCTGGTATAATCTTCCATTTCAAATTTCACTTCAGAATTATCCTAGTTCAGCTAGAGAAAGTCATAGGCCCCTGCCGCAGACAGCCGCAGCTCAGTCCATCCATGTGGGATAGGGTCCAATAGAGCGCAGAGGGTCTTCAGATTAGGAAGCACCAGGCAGGCACGGTTGGCAGCCCGGTCCCGGGCATACACCACCAGCAGCTCAGTGAAGTCTAGGAGAATGCCGAACCATTTTTCAAGTTCGTTGAAGAAACCCACAGCCACACCCGATGCGCTCAGCAAATAATCATGCATAGCCTAGAACGCCAGACATCAATTCGCCACTTCGGAGGCCAGGTTACCACAGTATGTCAGTCGAAGCCAGTGCAGAGCCAGACTCATGGAATCCGCTTTAGAGGGACGGATTATCAATAGGTTCTCAAAGAATACATAGGCAGTGCCACTATTGACACATGGCCAACCAATAGTAGATAGATAGTATTCACCCAGGATTCCTTTAATGGCATCCAACTCTTTAACGCAAGAGAGATGAAAAATTATTTTCAGCCGGTTGTTTGTTATCCTGGAATGAAATGCCATTTCACGCATATCACAGCTCAAGGCAATTTGCGGCAGACGAGGGATAGCCATAGCTAGCAAAAGGAGAGAGAAAAAAAATATAAGGAGAATCCCTTGTCCAAAGCATTAAATAGACCCTTCACATCCCACAAGTGTATCATTAGATGACGTGTGCTTTGAAATCTGCCTTGCGTGAGATCAATATCCCTAATCCTTCCCACGCTTTGGAATTGAATGCCACTATCTCCTATTATGCTTTCTCGATCGCTACATTCACCAGCTTGTCCGCGTTATTATTACTTTCCCAAAACATGTGCTTAATGTTCCAGGCACTAAAATTCCCGAGTTGCAAAAGGACCTTTTTAACTCCTAGGTCTAGTTTCCAAGACATGGCTTTCTTTTTAATTATGGCATTCACAATTACTAGTGAATCCCCTTCGATTCTAAATTTTCTATCTTTAAGGAGGCCACTAGATCTAGACCTTTTCTTAGATCTTGTAGTTTAGCCAAATTACAAGCTCCATCCTTGAGCTTGTAGGAGGCATTACCGACCAATAATCCCTATTCATTTCTTATAATGCATCCAGCGCTGAAGATTCCCGGGTTACTTCTGGCTGCTCCATCAAAATTTAGTTTGAGGAAACCCGAGGTGGGGGGGAGCCAACGGGATAACTGACATAGCGAGGCTGAGGAGATCGAAGGGTGCTAAGAACCTACTCCAGGCTTGACGATTCTAAGCTAGTACTACTTGATTTCCCTATCAATGTTGGAGAAATGATGAAATCAGGACTAATTAACAGAAACAACCTCAGAGATAGCCCATTCTAACCTGAGAATGGCCCTTTCCACTGAGTTCTGCTCCTCCCTAAAGAATATTTTTTTATGCTCCCACTAGATGTGCCAAAGAAGTAGCATGATACCACACAACCAAATTGAGGAGAGAGCGCCAGAGTGGAGGTTTACAGGCCAAGCCAAAATGGCTACCAGGAGTGTAGAGGGCTGGACCCACAAGAGATTGAGCCTAACACACAACCAACTCCAGCATTCAGCTATGAATGGGCAATGAAGTAGAAGATGATCACGATCTTCCTCATGCTTCTCACATAGAAAGCACATTCAGGGACCATGAAAACCAAATCTCTTCCTCCTTTCTTGAGTGAAAATTTTTCCTTTGAAATCCATCCAAGCGAAAAGGCCAGCTTTAGGGGGACATGATGGGGACCAACATGCCTTCCAGATTAGAGCCTCAGCTTCCTAATCAGCATGCAAAAATTTATAGCCACAGTGTGGGGAGTATTTCCCAGAAGAGGCTGCAGTCTAGACAATTTCATCATTACCCCCAGAAAGCACTATCTGATGTTCCTGCAGAGCCGAGCGAAAACTATCCTTAGTTTCCAAAGAGAGATTTAGGTGACCAATACGTTTCCATTCCAATAGAGTAGGAAAATTTTCTAGAATCAGCCCATAGTTGGAAACATATGGATCCCATTCTTCAACTAAGAGCCTCTTGATTTCCCCAAACTCAGGATTTTCCCCAAGCATAGGAAAACCATTCCAAGGATCGTCCCAGAATAACACCCTATCACCTTTTTCAATTTTCCAGGCCACATTGAATAAGAAGAGCTCCCCGCATTCAACTAAGAAGTTCCATATATGAGAACCACGAGGGAGATTAGCAATGCAGAGAATTGATTTTGGAAGATGGGCCCCCAGATTTTTTTTTTCCACCACTTGGCTACAAAGACACAGAGGTTTTGTGAGGATATTCCAGACAAGCTTAGTGCCTAGGGCCAAGTTTTGAATACCCAAGTTGAGGATGCCAGCCCCGCCTAGATATTTGGGTTTGGACAAAGTTTCCCAGCTGATCAATGGGATTTTATTTTCCATAGAGGGACCTTGCCATAAGAACTTTCACATAATCTCTATAAGCTTTGATAGAACACTTTTGGGGATTTTCATTATGTAAAGCATGTATAAGGGGGAGGCACTGAGAACAGATTTGATGAGGACCAGTCTTCCAGCTAGAGATAGCCATTTTCCTTTCCAGGATCTGAGTTTTGAATTAACCAAAGAGAGGAGATCGTTCCACATCAAGATCCGACCCAAGCCAGAAAACAAAGGCAACCCAAGATATTTTACCGGAAGGGAGCCTTTTTTAAAACTAAAGATGCCAATAATTCTAGCTTCCAGAGAAGGGGGGACGTTAAAAAATAAGATGAAGGATTTGACATGACTAACCTATTGTCTAGCAGCGATTGCATAAGCATCGAGCAACCCCTTTAGTTATCTGGCCTCTTGAATGTTGGATTTTCCAAACAAGAAAGTGTCATTCGTGAATTTCTTGTGAGAAATAGGATCCATCCCCTCCGTAATTCTTAATCCCTATAATTTTCCTTCCCAAAATTTATTGCTGATGGCCCTACCCAATGATTCAGCCACTAAAAAGTAGAGAAAGAAGGAGAGAGGTTCGCCCTATCATATACCTCGATTACCTTCAAATAAACCTTCAACATTACCATTAATTACAGCTATGCAACTAAACACCCAATTACAAAACTGTAAAAAACCAAACTTTCTAAGGATTCTGATTAGAAAACACCAGTTGATCTTGTCAAAGGCCTTAATAATATCCAGTTTTAGTAACATACCTGGGGATTTATTGTAGGAGAGAGAATGAATGAGTTCATGAGAGAGAAAAATACCATAAAAATTTGACCTCCCTGGCAAGAAACCAGATTGCTCCAGAGAGATCATAGGCTCCAGCAGCCCTTTGAGTCTAGAAGCAATGGATTTTGAGATGATTTTGTAGGAGGTATTGCACAAAGAAACTGTCCAAAAGTCTATGAATGAAGAGGGTTGAGGGATCTTCGGGAAGATACTTATAAAGGTACAGTTTAGTGATTTAAGCACTAAACATGATCTATGAGATTCTTCCATAGCCACCTAAACATCATAGCCAACAATGTTCCAAAATTTATGAAAGAAATCATCCTGAAAACCATCTGGACCCGGAGCTTTGTTCCTGGCCATAAAGAAAACCACTTTCTCCACTTCACTCATAGTGAAGGGCTTAAGAAGGGCCACATTTTGAGCATTAGTGACCAGCGTCAAGATATTGTCAAGGAAAGAGGATTTCTTTGAATAAAAGGATGTGATGTCACTTTGAAGGAGGGAAGTAAAGAATTGGACCCCTTCATCAAAAAATCTGTTTTGATCAGAGAGGACAATACCATCATGACTCTTTATCTCAGAGGTGAAAGATGAGATCTGCCTTGCTTTTACGGATGAATGAAGAAACTTTGTTTTCCTTTCCCCATCCTTGAGCCATAATTCCTACGATTTTTGTTTCCAGAAGACCTCCTCGTGCAGAAGTAATTCACCAAGCTTAGCTAGTAAAGAATTCTCTAGAAGAAACTCCACCTCCCCCATGTCAGAGACAAAAATTAACTCATTCAGATATTTCAACTCGGATTCCACTCTAGCCTTTTCTTGGAAGATATTCTTAAAACAAGATTTGTTCCAAGATCTTAGATCCTTTTTGAGAATTTTTAGTTTTTGTGCAAGGACCAGCATTTTTGAACCTTCAACCTGATAGGAGTGCCACCATTGCGAAATTTTGTTTTCCAGAGAGGAATCCATCAGCCACATAAGCTCAAAATTAAAAGGGGATTTGCGAGGGGCAAAGTTGATATTGACTGATAAGGAAACTGGGAAGTGATCAGAGCCAAACCAGGGTAGAATTGAGCATTCTAAGACAACATTATTCAAAAACCACTTAGGGCCGGTTAAGAACCTGTCAAGCCTTTTAGCAATATTACTGAAGCCCTTCCTATGATTTCTCCAGGTGAATCAACCTTACTTGGGATCGATACATAAAAGAGAGTTGTCAGAGAAAAAGGAACAAAAATATTCTTGGGATTTCTGATTTCTAGAAATACCACCTTTTTTATCTTTCTCAAAGGTGATAGCATTGAAATCACCACCAAGAAGAAACCATTGATCCTTAAGGGGGAGTAAATACCTAGAGATGTCTTGACAAACCTCTCTTTTCCCAATTATGTTATTCGGACCATACACATTAAGGAGGTAGAAGACCGAATGAGAATGTTTCAGGAAAACCTGACCCAACTACCATCTATGATTCTAGTGGATAAGACCAACCTGAACCTAACATTCCTTCCACCAGAATCCCAAGCCCCCTGAGGCCCTAGTAGCATCGGAGAAGAAGAAATTCCAGCCCTTAACTGAATTTTTCTAGAGCGCAGTAGCTTTTGCCATGGCCATCTTTGTTTCTTAAAGGAACACCACACTCACCTCTGAGGAGAAGAGATAACACTTAAATAAGAATTTTTTATCAGGGGTGTTGAGACCCTGATATTCCAAGAAAGTATTATCATTTAGGAGAGGCAAAGACATTTGACTTCCTGGACACAACTTTGGAAAAGTTCAAGACACTTTGTTAGCCAACATCCACTTCCAACAGTGCCAGTTCTTGTTTGGATTTCTACCTTTTTTTCCGGTTGAGCCGCATATGGCCTCCTTTAATCCTGCTTGAACCGAAGCCGATTTTGAGGAAGCTAAAGTTGGTACCAGTATATCTGGCTCAAATTCTCCTTCCTCTAAGATGTCATCACCTAAAAGGGATTGAATCTTATTTGTTTCAACTTTATCCAAGAGCCAAGATTGCAGCGAGTTTAGGGAAGCCGCTT
>CM034153.1:694813359-694973621 GCA_019776745.2 Taxus chinensis
GCCATTTAGACACTTGGCGGCCTCCGCCGGCTTTGCCTATGCATTGACTATTAAACTGACTTTGCCCTTTTATGAGATTGGACATGTGGGGGCACCACGCTTGCTTGAAAGCCCAGCTCAAAGTTTTCCTTTAGAGGAGCGTCGAGTTGACATTTGTTGGCTTCCATTGGTCTATGGAATTTTCAATAGTCCCTCTTACCCTTTTGGACTTTGGGCTACGTGGCAAACTCGCGCTCATTTGGGTCTCCACTCTGGGACTAACTCTTGGAGATGCGCCACACTGACACTTGGCATTATCCACTTGCACTTCTATACTTTGCAAATTTTAAGGCCCGCCATGTCCACCTTTGGACCCTATTTAACTATTTCCTACGTGGAGGGTTGGCGCAAGTTTGAGTCTTTGCCCTGGGCTTCCTTTCCGGATTTACGCCGAGCCAACACCTAGCATCTTCTTTCTTAGTTGAATACTTTTCAATGGCCCCACAAATTTTGGGGTTCTAGACGCGTGGAAGCCTGGCGCAAGTTTGGGCTTCACCCTTTTTGGATTCATCTTTGGAGAAGCACCATTAGGACACATGGTCACTTCCGCCACCTCCTCCATACTTAGTCAATTTTGGACCCTTTCCTAAACCGTTTCTGAGCCTGAGGACTTTGGATCTTCACCTGTTTCTTCCCTCTCTTGCTCCTGGTTCCTCTGCGGAACTTCCCCTTCTTATCTGACCTTGTTATTCCATTGTTGAGTTACCTATAACTTGAAAATGGATTTAAGGTAGGGAACAACTTGATAGGGTCGTTTATTTTGCATAGGGTCCCTCAGTATTTCTTGGCCCCGCCACTCCAAATGTTGAGTCCCTCTGCGACCAATTTACATATCCGAATGATTTTTTCCAAGTTCCTTCTACACGGGGTTGTGATTGATCTGATATTTTGACTCGGGGGGTGAAATATGGATAACAATTTTGTGACTCAAAGGGGTATCTGCCTACTAGATGAAATACCAATTGCCTTGTCATATCCATTGGGCATGGAGTTGAGAACGATGGTCTGATACTGATTCTGCCTCTGATTCATGAGCCCGGCCGTTTGCACTCTCAATTTTCATAAGAAATCTTCAAATTGAAGGTTTCTAAGAGTAGAAAATTGTTTTGACTCGGAGCCTCATCTTATTAACCTGAATGGAATTGCATAAGAGAAACAAAACAACACCACAACTATGTACAAAATTGAAATCATACATGCTCCAAATAGAACGTGCAGAGCGTGCAAAGCACTTAGGAGAAAAACAACCTACACTATAACAATGCGATGTGCACAAACACTTAGAGGAAAGAGAAACTAAACTAATATGTACAGGGTGAGAACTTTCCTTTTAGTAGCAGTGCTTAAGATAGATCCCATTCACTGGAATCTACAACTCTTCACCCTCAAATGTAGAAAATTGGAAAGCATTACTACTTTTGCATCTTGTGACCATATAGAGGCCACTCCAAATGGCATCAAACTTGGAATGCCTTCCTAGTTTTTCTCGATCTTCATCCCATTTCAAAACTAGGTCTCCTTCCTGGAAGGTCCTTGATTTTGATTTCTTGTCAAAGCATCTCTTGATTGAGGCCTGATTCTTTTCTATTGCTTGGAGTGTTTGCTCTCTGACTTCTTCCAATTATATCAGCTCTGCATACCTAGCCTCCATTGGTTCAAATTCAGACATCTCTAGCTGCTTCACGAGCTCCAATGTTGGCAACTCAAGTGATATAGGTAACACTGCTCTTTCCCATAGACAAGTTTGAATGGAGAGATTCCCGTAGATCTCTTGGGTGTTATTCTATCAGCCCATAAGGCTGTTTTGAGATTTTTGTGCCAGGTCCTCTGATTCTCATCAAGAGTTCTTCTGATGATCTTTAGCAGGTTCTTGTTTGTGGACTCATCTTGGCCATTACCTTGAGGGAAATAGTTTGATGAAGTGCTCAAGTAAGTCCCATTCTTAACAGCCCATCCTGTGATCTTGGAACCTATGAATGCCAATGCATTGTCTGATATAATGGTGGCTGGCACTCCAAATCTGGTCACTATCCCTTCATATAAATCTAGTATACTAGACTCATTAGCTTCCTTGAGTGCTACTACCTCGGTCCACTTGGTGAAATAGTTTGTTGCTGTCAGAATCCATTTGTGGCCTTGGCTTGAATTTGGATTGATGACTCCAATGAAGTCCAATCCCCATTGCATGAAAGGTTGGTCGACTGAAATTGGGTGCAATGGAAGCACTGCTAGCCTTTCTTTTCCTTTTAAGAATGCACAATTCTTGCACCTTTTGATCCATGCATAACAGTCACTAAACACTCTGGGCCAGTAATAACCACGCCTCATGATTTTGAGTGTTGTCACCCTTGGAGAAAAATGGCCTCCAACTGCTTTCAACATGGAATTCTTGTAGCACTCTCTCAACCTGATCTGTTTCAATGCATCTCAGCAGAATGCCATTGATGTCTCTCTTGAACAAGACACCATCAATAAGAACATATGGGATGGCCTGTAGTATGAAATGTCTCCTTTTTTCTTTACTCATCCCATGAGGACACAGGCCTATTTGGAGGAAGTGCACCATGTCTTGGGTCCAACAAGGAGCAGGTACATCATCTCTCCCTTCTTCTTGATTATCCTGTAGAACAAAAACAACCTCCTTTTCACTGTCTGCTTCATCCTATTGACTTGAGGCTAATTGTTCACACAATCCCTTTCCCATGGACCAGCTTAGTGACCTTGATCTCAATGTCATATTCCATAACACGAGTGATCCATCCTACACGTTTTTCATTCAGGTCCTTGCTGAGAAGGAATTCTTTAACTCCCGCATGGGAGACCAACAATTGGATTTTATTATTTGATACCAGATGCTTGAACTTCTTTAATCCCCTGATTACTGTCAGGACTTTCTTTTTGATGAAGGAGTATCTCACTTCATAGTATTCTAGACCTTGACTAAAGAAATCAATTGGTTGTTATGTACCTCCTTTGTTCTGCTGAACTAAGATTGTAGAAATTGTGTCATTGCCACTAAAGGCATACAATATGAAGTCTTTAGAGAAATCTGGATTTATGAGAGTTAGGGCTTGTGATATAGCCTCTTTAATGGCCTCAAAGCTTGCCTTTCCTTCAACTATCCATTTGAATGCCAAGATCTTCTTCAGCATCAACGTTATTGGCTTAACAAGGGCAGAAAATTTTGGCACAAACCTGCGGACAAAATTGATTTTTCCCAAGAAGCTTTGAAGAGCCTTCTTGTGGCTTGGCAATGGCAATGCTCTTATTGCTTCCACTCTCTCCGGGTCAATTTCCAGTCCCTCCTTTGATACAATGTGGCCTAGAAGCCTGCCCTCATGGGCTAAAGAATATGCATTTTTAGGGTTCAATGATACCCCAAATCTTCTACACCTTTGAAACACCTACCTTAGGTGGAAAAGGTGGTCTGCTGCATTTTTGGAAAACACCGTAATGTCATCTAGGTAGATCAATACTATTTTGTTGATCAGCCCTTTGAATGCCATATCCATTGCCCTTTGAAAAGTGGCTCCGACATTGGACAATCCAAATGGAATTTTTTTGTAGGCATAGGTGCCCCATTTGGTGGTGAAAGTTGTTTTGAACTGATCATCTTCTTTCACCATGATCTAGTTGTACCTTGAGTAGTTGAGTAGCCATCTAGGAGGGAACAATCTTTCTGACCCAGACACTACTTGCAAGATCTGCTCCATTGAAGGGAGTGGGTAGTGATCTTTGAGGGAGGCTCTGTTCAAGTCTCAAAAATCTACACACAACCTAATCTCTCCATTTTTCTTCCTGACTGGGACCAGGTTTGTAACCCAGCTTGATGTGTTTGATTGGAAATATGATACTTGCCTCTATCAGCTTGTTCAACTTCTTTCTTCATCAGAGGCTCAATGTGTGGGTTGACTGGTCTCTGCTTTTTCCTGATGGGCTGAGTAACTGGATCTAGTTCGATTATGTGTTGTGCTAGCTTTGGATTGAACCCTCTTAGGTCTTCATAGCTCTCAAGAAAACACATCTGGAAACTCTTGGAAAAGTCGTATGAATTCATACCTTTCTTTCTCAGTGGCCACTTTGCCAATTTGAAGTGTTTTGTCTTCTCCAATTGGGATTGACTCTGAATCTTCTCCTTTGATCTGTATGTTAGCCTTCTATTTTCTAAACTGATCATTAGGATTGAAGATAGAATCCAATGTCACTAAGCCTTTGGGAAGCTTATTTGTATGTAGCTTGTACTATTTGATTCCCGTATTACTTGTTCTAATATTCTTTGGTTTCTAGCTGAGAATTCAACTTCTTCTTGCAAAATGTTAATGATCTACTGATCATTCTCGAACACTTGCCAGCATGTGTTGTTATCTGGCACTGTTGGCCTCACAACTATATGGATATGTGGTTGTTCTTTGTCTCTTTTGATGTTTTCAACCACATCAAACATTGCTCCGACTGCTACAAGTCTATCAGCAGCTTCATTCTCCTTCCTAGGTATGGACACAATGTTGAAGGCCTCAAAATCCTCCATGAGATCCCATACCCTACTCTTGTAGCTCTTGAGTCAGGTCATTTTTGACAGCATTAAGTCCTCTGACTTGATTGGCAACCAATTCACTGTCACCAAACACTTGCAAGTTCTTGATTCCAAGCTTCCTTGCCCAATGAAGACCTTGGACCAAAGATTCATATTCAGTAGTTTTGTTTGAGCAGGAAAACTAAAATCTGAAGGCTGAATAATATTTCATACCTTTGGGGGACACAATCATAGCTCCTCCTCCAGCTCCTTGTCTAGTCTCCTTGAGCCATTAAAGAACAATTTCCATACTCATTGTCATCCTTATATTCTGGCTTAATTAGGTCAGGAAGAGGATGATTCTCTTCATGTAGACAATAGACACCTAGCTCAGATTCTTCCATTTCCTTATAGGGGTCAAAAGCATGGATTTTTGTTGGCCCACTCATCGAGAGTAAAGTTCTGGGATACATCCCACCTTGGTGTCTTGCTTCACAAGTGCTTAGGAGGTCTTCTTGATCAAAAGCTGAGCAGTTGGCATTGATTGGGCTAGGCACATAAGATTCAATATGATAATCAACAATGGGTTCAGATATGATTGTGGCCTTTTGCCCCATACCTTATTCTAAAGAGCATATGTGACCAATCAGTAGATAGATAGCCTCCAATTTTGGTAGTGAAGTCCCTGTACAAACATAAAGTAAAATGTGGTGGCAAATCTATGATTGATACGTTCTACAAAATAGTCACATTGGGGCAGGCATGCAGAGTGAGGCTCAGATCCTTGATGATTCCAACAGTTGTCACTATTGTCCCATCTAATTACACTACCCCTCTAGAGATGACTTCATATTGGAGACCCAATTGATCAACTATTTGTTTGGGCATCACAGAACTACTAGCCCCAGAATCAATCATACAATTGTGCACCAATTTGTCTCCAATAATCAACGAGACATAGAATGGAGGAGGTCTCAGGTTCTTACCTTGTTGTTCTCATGGTTTTCTCCCAGGTTGAGCTACATTGGTAAGCACTCTCTCTTGTTGGTTAGGGGGTTGATTTGAGCTTGACCAATTTTGCATGGCAGTCTGCAAAAGATCCCTCTACCCTGGAATGGCCAGTGAATCCCATAGTGAAATGTTCACACTTGTCCTCTTCATTTTCTCAATGATATTGAATGAGCTATCCTTTTTCTGCCCCTTCCCAGGAACATTTCTTTCTTGCACATGGGTTGTCATAATCGGTTCTTGACTGGATTTGGAAGGTGGATTGGATTGGTTATGCATGTTGGGAGTTATATTTGGAGCACCAGAACCTTATGGAGTGATGGAAGGTTGAGGGTTACCTGAATTCAGTGGTTGACCCTCTCCAATATTTCTCTTTTTGGACTGTGTATTGGCAGCCACACTTTGAGAAGGGAACTGATTCATCCCACATAAGTCCTCAGCTTGCCAATTGACAAGCATAGTCTCACTTGGAGGTCCCTCTTGCTTGAGCTCCTTATTGTTGATCTCCTTCTTGGATAGGTTCTTGTGACACCATACTAGTCTGCACCATCAAGGCTTAATTTGAGTGCACCATTAAAGCACATTGATTGGTTATGAGGCTGATTGCATGGAAAACACCAATCATATTCTTGTGCCATATTGTTTTGTGCTGGAACCAATGCCCTTGATGTTGAAGTTGTGTTTGGATCATATGACCTGAAAGGTCTAGTAGCTTGGGGTTGTCCTTGGTTCTGGCTCTGATTTATAGCCTATGAGATGGTGGTCTATTTTGTTGATACTGGGGTCTAGCCTGGTACTGACCCTAGACTGAGCCTAAGACTGATACGGCCTAGAACTCTGAGCTTGTTTCCTTTTGATGGTTACTAGCTCATTCCCTAGGTTCTAAAGCTGTTTCATGACTTCCTGGAGTTCCTTAGAGGTGTTAGATGATGAAGTGGAGGCTTCAGCTGAGCTTTGACTCCTAGGGGTGGGTATAGGAGCTAATGTGGGTGTTTGGCTAGTATCTGGGCTTCCTAACTCAGGGTACAGAGGCATGGATGGCCTAGGAGTGATTTTTCCAGCCTGAATCAAATGGTTCTCAGCCCCTATGGAAAGGCTATAGGCTGCAGGTAAGGTTATTCCCCCCATTGACTGAATCATCAAAGAAATATCATAATTTAAAGCCCTAAGAAAGTATAAGAAGGCACCTTCGTTAGTGGGCTTTACTGCTGTTGGAATCCTATCCCAAGTCTACTGAAATCTGAGGTTGAAGTCTGTCAGCTGCTCATTTGGGGCTCTCTTGATTGTTGTTAGTTGCTCCAATAAAGATAAGTTATCACCTTTCTCTCCAAACTGGTTGTGAAGAGTTGTGCACAACTGGTTCCAATTTTGGATAGATCCTACTTCAAGGCTTCTAAACCATTGTGAAGCTTTCCCTTTAAGTGAAGAAGTGAAAAACTTGACTACAATGTCCATCTCATGGATTTCATGGATTGTACAGACATTTGCAATATCTTGGACATGATCACCAGGAGAAGTCTGGTTTTCCCCAGTGAAATACAAGATGCTCTTTAACATTGCTATTGGGATTGGATTTTGTGCATTCAGAGTGAGTGGGCTGATACTAGTGAAGTTGACATAAGGATTTGGATGAGCCATCCTGATTAGCCTGAGCACCCCTCTTGATTGAGAGAACGGTCTGCTAGGAGGAGGTGTTGATAAGGCCATCTGTTTGGTGGGGATAGAGACCTCTGGGTTCTTCTTCCTTCCCTCCCTCTGTCTGGGGATAAGTCTAGATAGACAAATAGTCCCTCTTCTCTGGTTCTTGACTGTGTTTGTATTCTTCTCATGAACATGCTTGGACTGCTGAAACCAATGGATTTGTTTCTTTTGGAGTCGCCAGATGTACAATTTTAAGACTTCTTAAAATTCAGAATCACAACAAGTGTACATCAATTCTTACTGTAACAAGATGGAGACTTCTCTGTCCCACTGGGCATGCCAAAACTATTAGTGAAGAATCATAGCACCCCCAAATGAGTTCTACATGTCTACTTTTCTAAGGTAGAGTCATTTGGTGTGATTTCATAACATTGAAACTTTCCCCAAGGTGTGGGACCTTGCAAAAATTGGGAAAGCTCTCCAGATTAAAGGTTGGTTCCTATTCCTCTGTTCAGGTGCATACATGAGAACTTGCAGAGGATCTCTCTTTATACCTAATCTAAACTTGTCCAAGGAGACAGGGGTAAAAGGAATACAGGAAATCAAACTAAGCTATAAGGTGATGCACCAAAGGAATGATGAACATTTGTTTTTCCAATAAGACACAAACCAACCAAATGCATATAATAACTAAGCACAGATAACCAGATCTATAATGAAAGATCAGATGAAAGAAAAGGAGACAAGAGAGGATCTAAAGTCGATAACAAACATGTTTATTGCTCTGCAGATTGATACAATGCATTACAAAGAGGCCAAAAGGCATAAATGTATTACATTCTAGTAGAAGGTCTGAAACTCCATGAGTTTCTTTGCCAGAAGAAAAGGAGGACCCTACAAAACAAAGAATGTCCAACCCTTTACAATGAATCCTTCCCCGTATTTATAGATTCGATCAGAGACAAGAAAGAGAGAGAGAAGTGGGAAAAGTAGGTTGAAGCTCAACTACTACTGTTAATGCCTTTGATAAAATCTACCCCAAATCCATCTTGACTACATCAATCAATTGGTTTGGTGCCTTGAAGGAAGAGGAAATGGTGGAATAGATCGAATAAGATCTGGTTGTTGAGGCAAGGAGATCTGCATTAAATGCCTGAAGACATTTCTCCATTTTTCACCTACCAGGTCTGAGAAAAATGATTCTTTATCCTTCCATGGTGTAGAAGACGTCGAGATGCTTCCAATGGTGTCATATTTGCAATATTTTGAGCTCTGAGTCAAAAGATATGCCCCTTCAAAGTTTGTATCGAGTCTGTACAAATGGGCGGGAAAACAATTTGAAAAATGGGTCCCCTTTTGATATGGGACATGTGGTAGCTAGATTAGAGAAAAAATCGGGCTTACTGGTCCGCAATTTATCTTTTTTCCTTTTTGTGTTAAAAAATGCAAAACTCAAAAACTCTTGTGGCCCCGAAGCTCCTGCCTGGACATGTGACACCCTTTGGTTGGCTGGGGGGATGCACTTCCATCTTTACCTTTGTGCCTTTTGGAAAAAGGAAAATTTTCACCTTTTCCTCTGACTCCCCGCTTTGGCTTTGACTCAGGCTCAAACACTGACTTTTTCCTTTGGGTGGAGTTGTAACCCATTTTGTGACTTTTATCCTTTTGGGATGACAAAGGGAAAAAAACCAACTTTCCCCCCGATGGCCCACTTTCTTTGACTCGGGCCCAAATGCTAAATTTCTCCTTTGGGCGAGAGTTGTGGCCCATTTTGTGTTTTTTGGCTAAGTCCTTTGCTTGGTGGGGCATATCTCTTGATCTAGGACACGCGGCAACCTGGCGCTTGTTTGGAAACCTCTTCTTTATTCAATCTTTGAATTAGTGCCATTTAGACACTTGGCGGCCTCCACCGGCTTGGCCTATGCATTGACTATTCAACTGACTCTGCCCCTTTCTGAGATTGGACACGTGGAGGCACCGCGCTTGCTTGAAAAGCTCAAAGTTTTCCTTTGGAGGAGCGTCAAGTTGACACTTGTCAGCTTCCGTTGGTCTGTGGAATTTTCAATGGTCCCTCTTACTTTTTGGACTTTGGGCTACGTGGCGAGCTCATGAGCTCATTTGGGTCTCTGCTCTGGGACTAACTCTTGGAGATGTGCCACACTGACACTTGGCATTCTCCACTTACACTTCTATACTTAGCCAATTTTGAGGCCCGCCCTATCTACCTTTTGACCTTGTTTGACCATTTTCTACGTGGAGGGTTGACACAAGTTTGAGTCTCTACCCTGGGCTTCCTTTCCAGATTTTTGTGAGCTGACACCTGGCATGCTTCTTTCTTAGTTGAATAATTTTCAACGGCCCCACAAATTTTGGGGTTCTTGGACACGTGGAAGCCTGACGCAAGTTTGGGCTTCCCCTTTTGGATTCATCTTTGGAGAAGCACCGTTAGGACACATGGTCCCTTCCACTGCCTCCTCCATACTTAGTCAATTTTGGACCCTTTCCTGAACCGTTTCGAGCCCGAGGACTTTGGATCTTCACTGTTTCTTCCCTCTCTTTCTCCTGGTTCCTCTGCGGCACTGCCCCTTCTTATTTGACCCTGTTATTTCACTGTTGAGTTCACCTGTAACTTGAAAATGGATTTAAGGCAAGGAACAGCTCAACAAGGTCATTTCTTTTGCACAGGGTCCCTCAGTCTTTCTTGGCCCCACCACTCCAAATGTTGAGTCCCTCTGTGACCAATTTACAGACCCGAATGAGTTTTTTCAGGTTCCTTTTACGTGAGGTCGTGACTGATTTGATATTTTGACCTGGGGGGGAAATATGGATAACACATACCACACTCCACATTATACATTTCACAATTCATCTCTCACATGGTCTATACTACATTGTCTTCTATGCTTTGCACTTTGTACCTGATGACACACTTTAGTTCATTGGTCCATACTCAACTATTGAAGGTTTATAAATAAAATGGGCCTTACATTCTCCACGTGTTTACCATTCCACTTTTCATCAAGCGAAATTCCTAGGCTAGTGACATACGATTTAGGCTAAATCGTCACCCATTATATCATTTTTGTAGTGGTATCTACCTTAGGTTACATCACCACTCCTTACTATTTCATCTTGTAGTGATATATGCTATAAGCTAAATCATCACCTACTTTATTCATCTTGTAGCGGTATATGCTTTAGGCTACATCACCACTGCTTTTTACATTATCACCACTTATTCTATGGATCATATAATGACATACACTTTAGGATAAATCATCAGCCATTATATCATTTTTGTAGTGGTATACGCTTTAGGATACATTACCACTCCTTACTATTTCATCTTGTAGTGACATACGTTATAGGCTACATCATCACTCCTAATCTATCATCATGTAGTGATATACGCTTAGGGATAAATCATCACTCCACATTCCATTTTTTTGTGGTATATGCTTAGGCTATAGGGTCCACACACATCTCTTATCTATGTTGCATATTATCATCACTATGCATACATACTCATTACATCACGCTAGACACAACACACACTATTCGACCATTTCCCGATAATGCACTCTCGTTTACGGTCCATTCTTGACTACTGAGGGGGTAAACAAAAATGAACCTCATTGTATACACTTCCATCTACTCAGGAGGAACGTAGCTCTTATCATTTCATCTTGCATCCCATCCCATCCATCCACGACATACTTCATATTATGGTTGTTTTAATTCTTACTTACCTTTTTCTTGTTCATGATCAATTTATTACACATGTTAGTCTGATTACTTGTATGTAATTTATCTATATCATACACACATGTGCGTTCATGTATTTTTCTAGTTGTGATCATAGATACAGGTCTCTTACACATGGCACAGATGCTTTCCCTCTACCCTTCCTATACTTGGTCGCTGGGGGAATCCACATTTGTCTGTCACAAGTGCTATTGTTTCATTTTATACTTATCAATTTACATTACTTCCTTATGAAAACTTTTGAAATATTTTTTGTCTTTCTAACATTCTAAAAAGTACTTCATGTGAAATATTTGTTATGCAGGGATATTTATTTCCATACTTGTTTGTTATATTGACTACTATTGTTTGTTATTGTTTGTAGGCCTTGCCCTTTGTTTGGTGTGCACACTTGTTTGCTTGTCTATGGGCATGATGGCCTTGACATGACTTGTGACATTGTGAGTGATGTCCCATGTTTACAACCCACTTTTTGCGGCTTCTTCTGTGTTCTTTCGTGTTTACATTATTACTTTGTTTGTGTAGCTTTTACACTTTTTGAGTTGCTTACACATTGTCTTCTACATGCATATTTACACTTGTCTTTGGCTAGCCTTCTTGTTTATGTGTGCCTTGGTTTCTACCAAGAAATTTCCATGGTTATAGTGTACATGCAGTTAGTCCTCTTTTGGAGCCACATATCTCATATCAGCAGCATCACATGCACCCCCAAAGAGGGGGGCATCATTTAGGGGTTTCTACTACTATACAACACATTTACACCGGTTCAGTTCAGTGTACTTTCCACCCTTGACATTGTGGGTTACATACAACGAGTGGGTTCAAACCAGTCTACAAACCTCATACACAACAGACTTTTACAAGACACAGTGTCCTTAGCATTCTAGGAAGCAGTTATAAGCTTGGAGGTTACAGTGGGTGTGCCTCTCTACACTACTTTGGCTAGTGGCATCAGATCGCCCAAAAAACTAGGACATACAGAGATCTCTACACACACATTTCAAGGAAGCAGTTAGAATGTTGGAGGACACAGAATCATTTCCTCCCTATACTTCTTTGGGCTATGGCATAAGATCACCCAAAAAACTTGTAGTACAGGATATCCTTCTACACTCTCTTTCTCGACATGGATTAGGTGCACATGTTCCATTTACATTTACATTTTCCATATACACTTTTTCATATTTTACATTTACATACTTACACATGCATATTTTACATTGCATTTTTACACATACATACATACATATTTGACTGACTTGATCATTTTCTCCTCGCAGGTCCGATCATATGAGAAATAAGCAGTCAAATGGGGGCAACAAGAAGAACAACGTCAATAACAACACTTTGCAGAAACACACACTTTACTAACCATGCAGGTACAACACACATTGCAGTAGCTACACACAAGTTCCGCCCTAGGTTCACTTTCATCACTTTTTATTTGCACATTTTTCATCTTTAGTTTCCACGCTCCTTTATATTTGTTTCATTCCACACTTTGTCTAGTCCTTCGGCATGCTTTCTACTACACTCTTCATGGACATCAGGTACGCATTTCTATCTACTTTATGTCACCAATTTTTCGCGCTCACCAACATAAAGTGGGTGAAAAATGTAGTCACAAAATCATGCACTTTAGAAATTTATTTATCTTGGTCTCATACTACTATTTAGAAGGTTCTTGAGTGAAGAAAGTACTAATTAACCCTCATCCTTTGGCCATCTTGTTTTATTTTATTTCAAAATTTGTGACCTCTTGCACCAATATTCCCACCCAGCTTTTCTAACATCCCACGTTATTTTAGCCTCAACTGGGGCGCCCAGATTTGTACTAGGGTGCCCATGGGCACCCGGTCCCACCAGGGGGCACCTAATCCTTTTTCCACTTTCCCACCACTTTTTAGGCCTCTTTCTAGCCATTTTACATCTTTATCTTTCTTATGGTTGGCCTTTTCAGGGTTAATTATGAAATTATATCAAGAGATCTATATAAATATAAAGTTATGAGACCATAATGAGGGACCTAGTATCATCTACTACTATCACTCACCTGAGAGTTGTATCCATTTATTGGAATTTGCATCCACATAACTCCATCATCAAGGTACAAGGCTAGGACATCTACATCACATTTCATAGGGGGAGGGGTTCTATTCTATTCCATGCACACATTCTATTACATTTTCTACATTTAGTTATTGCTTGCTACTTCACAAATTGTGACTAGCATAAGAGCACCTAGGGCACGACATGCACACACACTAGAACTACATTTGGGTCCATGAAATTTAGTGCAACACTCAGTTAGTAAGCCCACTTTTGTGTTAGCTGACATCAGTTTGACCCATTCATTTACATATTTCTTTTTATAGGGTTTTAATACTTCTTTTGGGTCTTCTTGCAGGTCTTTCTTTCATCTTGGATTATTAGATGAGCACCTGGTGTAAGGACAATGAATCTGATACGTTGCAGGTACAACAAGGGTTTTAGACCACCTTCAATGACCCTATGAGATACTTAGTTCAAAGCTTTTACGTAGACCTAGGGCATTATTTATACTTACCAGAGAACCCACAGATGGGCACCCCAGTCCCTCCTCCATGTGCCCTAGTCCAGTTAGATCACTCTATAGATCCAGTCCTTTTTAGGAGCATTCTGTACAGTAATCGTTCTTGCTTCTTGTTTCTCCAGTCACTTTGTGACACATTCCAACAAGCATCTGTTATCAGCTATGAATTTTTTCCTTTTAACTCTCTTGCACATTAGGGTTTAGTATTTCCATTTTACATATTTATTTACTATCATTTATCATACTATCTTTACTGCATTCATTTAGATTTATTAATACTATTCATAGCTTAGATTAACTATTCAGTCAATCAACTTTTTTACATATTAGTTAATTTTAGTTAATCAATAGAGCAATATACAATTATTTGAAAGATGATTAAGAGCTCCATGAATGTACGCCATATCCAAGAAATTATCTTCCTTATCAAGTCTAAGAAATTATCCATTAATGTTGGTAGATGATGACCAACTACAATCACAAATTGAACACATAAAATGAACTTTAGTAAATAACTCAAATCAGATCATCTTTTCGCAGGACAATTTATGGGTTTATCCTCTTGTGAATGATATGCAATCTCATTCTATCATTAGTACATTAGTTGTACACTTCCATTGTATTGGGCACTCAATCTTTCTTATATCACTAGGGTTATTCATTTGTACTTCACATATATTTATAACTCACAATACTGGACCTCAAGGGACACCTTACAAATTTTTTGTTGGTGCCATATGAATAATACCAGGTCAATAATACAAAGAGAAGGTTCTCATAGACATCAGTTCCTTTAAATAATGAGCATGGGCTTTAGTCTATTCAAAAATCTAAAGGCCTATTAGAAGATCTAGAAAATGAATCACAAGTTGACTTAGGATTGTCCAACAAGTTATATGGACCTATTTCAATTTGACTATCAATTCTAATGAGTAGTTAGAGTTTCATCCGTAAATTATATACATATGCTCTCCACCTTGGCACTTGTATGAATGAGGGGGGCTAGTAAAATCCTCAATAGAAACACCTTTGTAATAACTTACAGATTATGAATGAGCTTCACCTCATTGTTTCTTCCTCGTATGTCAATATCATTCCTAAAATGGCACAACTCCAATTTCATACCTAACTTCAAACAGGAACCAAAATTAAGAGTGTAATGAGGAATTCCACTTATCTCTCTACTCTTCTAGTGACCAATACCTAATCAGTCCTTGTATGTCATGATCCTTCTTTAGTGGAGGATTACTATAAAATACAATTATTCATCATGTGGAACACATTTTTTATTTTATGTTGATATTACTGGGATTGTATTACATTGTTTTTGTATGTTGAATCAACGTGATATTTATGTCAACTTTATTTCTTGGCATTGTATCCCCTTACTCCCCCTTTAGAGACATTCATATGTGTGTAGGGTTCGTATACGAAGTGTCTCAGTTAGGATCTAAAGTTTTTCACCAAGTATTAATAAGTGGTATATAGACTCTAGTGCGTGATGGAAAGCACTAATGCATTGCATGTATTCACTTCTCCAAGATTGCGTATTGGGTACCTTGCATGATTAATTTTTTCTTGTACTTTAGAACACATTTGCTGAATGTCATAATTGGGAATCATTTTGGATCTTTAAAGATTCTTGACTGTACCATTGTTTTAATGCTTATATTATGGACTTCCATATCATCTTCGCATGTCATTTTCGTAAATGATAGTATCCTAGATAACTTATGATGGCTCATTTTTCTTTGTATTTTGATCTAGTGGCATCAATAGTGTACATTTGAGAACCCATTAAACATCTTTTGGAATTCATACACTTATTTTTGATCAAGGTGTTTATCAAATTCCAAATAGTGGAGACCTAAATTTGTGCTTTTTAGGAATCTTTAGACAATTGTGGATCAATTATATTATGTGAAATAGAGCTTATAAAATGGGTATAACTTTGGAATTTTACGGAACATGAAGTTGTAATTGGGTATCTTTTGAGACTCAACATTCATGGTGTCCTTCATAGAACTACCATGTATTAATGTTAGTCTTTCCTGGTTTATTTTGAGACCATGGTGAAGACGACTTTTATTGAGTCATAATGGGTTTGCTTATACTAGCGTATCATTGTTGAGTTTGCTTTGACAGCATAGTTGTAACAACTTAGCTTTTCACTCTTTTAAAGAGTGACATAGATGGTCCAAAATATTTAAACTTGTAAAAAATGACAAAGTCTTGCAAAGGAGAAAGAATACTCTATGTAGGAATAATTCTTGCAACTCACTATCATCTAAAATATTGTTCATTTTGGTCAAGTGACCAGTCTTGTAGTGTAATACATACAATTATTCAATAAGTTCATTAGACCCTTGCCCATGTAGTGCATATCCAATTGTGCATAACATGTCAACATGTCCCCAATGTTGATAGAAAAATTGTGCCTAAAAATAGATTTTCTAAAATAGTAAATGAACTTACATAATGGGTGGGGAGAGAATATAAAAATTTCAATCCAAATTCTTGAAAGCTTTGATGAAAAATCTTGGTGAGAAGTAGGTGCCATTAGAAGCATAGTCAAAGTAATCTATTTGAAGATAACTTCGAAGATGCTAATAGTGGGGACCTACCTTTTCCATCATATCTAGGAAGCTTAGGGGAAGCAAAACCAATAGATCCAAAATGATATCCTAGAAACTATTTTGGGTGCGTGTGTAATTATGAAGCACCTGCTAGAATCAATGGTGTGAGAAGAATCATATTCACTCTTGTTGTAATTACTAATATTTTTGCTTCCCTAGAGTATGACACAAGGGATTCACAGGGCTTGCATGCTAGAAGATGATACATGTGAACTATGAGGAGTAAATGTGGGTTGTGATCATGACCACTATGGTTGTATGGATAGACATAGAAATCAATGGGTATTGATTGTTTGAAGTTCCCCGAAGAGGTAGTCACACATCGATATATGAACCAATAAATATGTGGTAAATGAAACACGTTGAAGTTGATCATACAACAATATATAGTAAAATATTAATGTTAGTAGGGTTCTATGGCAAGAATTGGCCAACATTTTTAGGGCAAAAAAAACTTTAAAACCTAAACATTAATCCATTTAAAACAAATTACATGGCTCCTTTAGAAAATATGGAACACCAGAACATTAAAAACAAAAAAATATAAAAAACTATTATATTAAATGAAATTATCATTAAACACCAAAAACAAATTAAAATAAAAAAACTTATATATACCATAAATGGAAATTTAAAAACTAAACATAAACCTAAATTGCTATTTAAAACTTGAAAAAAGCCATGGAATCAAATGCTTAATAAATTTTGAACTACATATTAAAGAGTAGACTTAGAAAAACACATTAAGTACAACGAAAGGCATTCAATTCAAAGTGGTTTTGACATGAGAAAAAATGTGGAGGGATGAAACCCTAGTTGTGCTCAAGAAACCCTTGCCAAAGACAAATCCAATTGCAACCGATGCAGATGCCATAATTTTTTTTTGCTAAAACACATCTAACGATTGAATTTTAATAAGTTATCACAAAATCCCTAGATAAGCAATTTTCTTATCTAACGGATGATTTCGGACCAGGGCACCTAGAATGGGGCAGAGGGTGCCTAGGTGCCAAAGACCTATGTTAGGCACATGTGACTACTAACAGGAGCTAAGAAACTAGTTTTTCTTGGTGTCACAAGGTGATCGCTGATGGTTGTTGTTGGTTTCACTGTATGTCATTGGATGATCGCCAATTTTTCTTGTAACCATGCAAAGAGAGAAGATGACCTGCAAAACCCTCAAACTACATCAAATCCCAAAAAAGAAAAGATGCAATATGGGGAGTCAGACTGACCCCAACGGTCACCCGACTGAGTGAACTTACGATGAGCACTGCACTACATCTCAGACTCCATGTAGTTCTTATGCATGTGTGGTAGAATTGTGCCCTAAGAAGCCCTTGTGCAAGTGCACTGTGATATCAGGGCAATAACTAGATGTACCAATGTAAATAGATGTGTGGATGAAAAAATGAACTTCCTTTTCCTATGAAGTGTATGCAGAGAATTCAGTCCCTTGTCCCTTGAATGGGTGCTAGATGGATGCCTTTGATGCCTCTTAGATGCAACTTTTAGGTGATGATAATAGATGCTTAGAGCTTGGTCCTTTATTTTGGTCACATAGCTTTGTATTTATATGATTCCCTTGGTTGAATTTCACAATTGACAACTGGAAGGCCAACCCATAAGGAAATAAGATGCCCAAAATATAAAATCAGCCCAAAAGGAATGAGTAAAGTATAAAGAGGTCGAGGGTACTTAGAAGGATGAGGGTACCTGGTGTGCTAGCATTCTGTGTGGGCGTTGGTGTCCAAAGTTATGAAATATCAAGAAATGAAGTTCAGACTAGGCTGTAAGGTGTAGAAGGCCAAATAGAAACTAAGAAACATAGATAAAAGGCCAAAGATAGCTATCAATTACTAGTTTTTCTCACTTATGAATCATATGAATAGTAAGTATGTGATTTAGGACCTAGAAATGTACCCGAGTGCATGATTTTTCTTTATATTTTCCTCCACTTTATGTTGTTGAGTGAATACTCGATAACATAAATTAGATAAGAGATGCGTACCTGATAACCATGTAGAGGGTAATAGCAATAGCGTGCTGAGGAGATAAGGGAAAGCATGGAGTGATAAAAATGAATCATGGAAGCTAAAAAAAGAGGAAGTGACCCTAGGGGTGAAGCGTATTGTGTTGTTCTATGTTGTACATGTTGTTGTGCTTGATGTACAGATGTTTCTTATTACATATTAAGGACATGCTTGCAAAGAAGAGTGAAAGAGTAGTCAAATTCGTGTATTATGAAAACTCTTGCAAAATGTATGTGAAAGCATATAAATGTGTGTAAAAAGTACTAGTAAAAGTTAAGTGTGCACCTAATCCATGAAGAGTGAAAAAGGATAGAAAATGTCCTAAACTGCTATAGATGAGCAAGATTTTTGGACGATATCATGCCAAGGGTGAGTTTTCTGTATGATATCACGCCAAGAACGAGTATTTTGGAGATCTCATGCCAAGTGTGAGTTTTTTTGGGTGATATCACGCCACGACATAAGAGTGTTGGGGAGAGAGGTCTAAAGTGTTACTCTCCTTCCATGACTGCTTCCCGAGTAAGCACCAATGTAGATGGTACATCTCGTTTTTAGTTTCGTATTGTTCCTGTATAGAAAATGGAGAAAGAATGCATTATGATTGCTGGAGGATTATTCATGTAATGTGAAAACTACTCTGGAAACTACTGTAGATTGTGCTACTATGATAAAGTGACTGTAACTTCCCCCTATTCATAGGCTCCCAAGAAAGGTCAGGAGCACCCAGGCGCTAGTGTCTGTAGCTTGGGGTTGGTGTCTATGTTGAACTAAGGACCCAAGTCAATTCTGGTTCATTTCTGTAACTGTAACTCTATTTGAATTTTGTACTAAACTATGGTGTACCATTGTATGGGGTGATATATTCACCCAATAAATGCCCCCCATTTGGGGTGCATTCAACATTGCTAGGAGAATGCAGCCCAAAGAGAGAACCTGATGTTGATCTTAACTGTGTATCCTTGCAAGGGAGGGGATGTACATGGTAGAAACCAAGGAACATAGTAAAGCAAAATGGCTAGATGCATGTTGTTAGTAGAAAATAACAAACATGTCATGGAAAAATAGTGTAAAAAGAAAATGTGCAGACAAAAGACAGACCATGAAAAGTGGGTTTCATACATGGGACATCACTCACAATGTCATAAGACAATCAGGGCCAAAGAAGCCAAAAACATACAATGTGCATACAATACTTAGGGCATAGCCCACAAACAATATCATAAAATGAAAAACAATAATGAGAAAAATATCAGACAACCATGGTGGCAAATAGTTCCTGCAAGACAAATGTTGCACATGAAGCACCTGCTAGCATGTTAGAAAGATAAAGAGTATGTCAAAGTGTGTATAGATCCATGGAAATAAATGTGCTAGTAAAAGAAGGAAGTAGTAAAGAATGGAACAATAACACCTGTAATGTGTAAGAGTAGAAATGTAGATGTCCCCAAGAGCCTCGATGAGACTAGTAAGAGGTACAGTGAAAAGCATCATTACTACATGTAAGGATCTATAGAAAGTATGCATTCACAACTAAAGAACAAGTGAACGTGCATGTGTATATAGAAAATATAATGACATAATGGATATCTGTCTAACATAGTAAGCAAAGTGTACATGTAACTAGTATAAGCAAGCAAGAGTATGTGCAACCAAGATATGCAGTATGTTGTGAATGAGTGAGATGGAATGATATGCAATATGAATGTGATAGGAGCAGTGTGCCCCTGAGTGGATGTGTATGAGTATGAGATGAAATTCATTTATATAAGACCCCTCGCCAATTAAGAATGAACCATGTAACAAGAGTGTGTCATGGGGAACTAGTTTGATGATGTGTGCTAGATAGATAGATCAATGAATAATATAGCGTAGAGTAAAAAAGAGGATAGTATGATTGTGGAAAGATAATGCTAGAAAGATGAATCATGAAGTGCGTAGCATGAAAGGTGTAGTGTGTGAGGTTCATTTCAGATGTATACCCTCAGCACTTGAGTATGAACTGTGGAGCTAGAGTTCATCATAGGGTGATGGTTTGAAATGTGTGTGCTAGAAAGGTACATCAATGGAGCATAAAGCATAGAGTGTAGAAGAAGACAATAAGATGTGAGAATGTAGTGTTAGAAAGTTATGTCATGAAGTTTGTAGCATGAAAATGTGTAGTGTGTGAGGTTCATGGATGTAGTATACCCTCAACATTCAAGTGTGAACCTTAGCACAAGAGTGCATCATAGGGTAATGATGACACATAATGTATCAAGATGTGTAATGATGCTCAATAAGATGAAACATGAAGCATGGAGCGTAATAGTAGAAATCGTAGACAATTAGTCTTGTTAGGAGGGGGGGAGAAATAAGTATGATGCCTCTAAAGCATATGATGATGAGAAGAATCAAGTAACATCATCTAAGAGATCATCATTATCATGGTTGAAGTAAAATGGAGAAGTGTCAAAGACTTGGTAAGCAATAGTATGTGTTTGATCATGTAAAGAGCCATTGTGGTGCAAATTGTACATGCCCATTCCATATTCTTCATCAGTGAAAGGTGTTAGTGGATAACCATGTGCATACCAATGAGTAAGTTTTTGTGAATAGCCAAGAAATGAATCATTGTTAATAGAAACACAGACGAAGGGCATGGCAAAAGTGATATCAATATGATCAGGATCCAAAGTGCCACCAATGTAATCAAACCAAGACTTCCCAAGTGTAAGTAGAGAAGTGAAAGAAGTGTGTGCAACAAAGAATGATAAATGAAAAAAGTAGACGCCATAAGCAGTAGCTATGGGAACATATCCATGATAGAGGTGAGGAGAATGAGGTGAAGGGAGTATATCATCAAGTGTGAATGTCAGCTGAGCTAAAGCATCATGCATGCAAATAATATCATAAAAAGTGGGATCAAAAGGAATGTGATGCCAATAAGAGATATTTATGAAAAGAGTGCATGTGAAAGGGGGGAAATTCCTATGTAGAGTGGACATGGTAAGATGAAGCAGATGGTACACTTTCCAATACAAAAATGGTTCCCTCGAGAGGAATAAAGTCGATGGTGGATGCAGGATGCTATGTGAGTTGATAATCATCAATGGGATGCATATGAACGGTAGGGAGTGGAGTAGGAAATGTAGTGGTGGGGTCTTGGCGAAAATATTTGAATGGGTCATTGTCAGCAACAATAGTATGTTCAAATCCATTATATAAGAATTTAACACACTGGTGAATTGTAGAAGAAACTACCTACATAGTGTGAAGCCATGGTCTACCAAGTAAGCAATTGTACTAAATGGTGGCATCAATAACAAAGAATATTGTAGGAAGGTTTTTTGGCTTGTTTGTAAGAGGTAAAGTGATAGTGCATATGCACGGACATGTAGAAGAATCATACACACGAAGATAAATGGATGATGGGATAATATATGCTAAAGAAAGGCCAATGTTGTGAAGGAGTGACAAAGTACAAAGATTTAGCTCAGATTCAATATTGACGATTGTATGCTTGATACCCATGTTATAGATGTGATCCGATATATATAGGAGAGGATAATTTTTATAAATAGAAAGAGCGGTAGAGACATCAGATGGAAAAGTAAGTTATTCCAAAAATGCAGCTACGAATAACTGATATATATATATATATATATATATATATATAAGGTTTGGATCAGTATTGGCAGGAATGTGAATATTAACCAAGAGAATTGATTTTATAATCATAATCAGGAGTAGCTTGCAAGAAATCATGAATCGATATATCCATGGTGAAAGGATCCTAATATGATGAAACAAGAAGAAGAAAATAAATGAAAGTGTTCAAATGATGGGTTCACTAAATGATTTAATAAAAATATGCTTTTTGTAGAAACCTAATTGCAGAGTAACGTAGGATAAGAACATATTTTGATACAAGCAAGTAAGCTAATAAATTTAAAATCCTAGGTGTAAGAGAGAGGATAAAAGACTTAGCTGATTTATGTCCCTAGGTGCAAGAGAGAGGATAAAAGTATTAGTTGATTTATGTCAAATTCTAGGAGTGTGCAGACTGGAGAAACTGAGAAATGAAAAAATCCTAGAAGTGTTGTATGAGCTGGGACTAGGGTTCCTGGACTGGGGCGAAGGATCCTAGGTGCTAGAGACCTCTATTGGGTGCTTGTGATTGTGTAGGATCTCAAAAAATAGTTTTTTTGTGTTGCAAGGTGGTCGCTAATGGTCAATTTTGGTCACCTGTATGTCATTGGATGATCAAAAAATTCTCTTGTAACCTGCAAAGAGAAGATGACCTGCAAAACCCTAAAACTACACCAAATCCCAAAAAATAAAATATGCAATATGGGGATACAGAATGACCCCGAAAGTTACCCGACTGAGTGAAATTATGAGCAATTGCTGCATTACATATCATACTCCATGTAGTTCTTGTGTGTGTATGATAGAATCGTGCACTAGGAAGACATTGTGCAAGTGCACATGATATCAGGCGATAGCTAGATGTACCAATGTAAATAGATGTGTGGATGGAAAAATGAACTTCACCTTCCTATGAAGTATATGTAGAAAATGCAGTCCCTAGTCCCTTGAGTGGATGCTAGATGGATGCCTTTGATGCTCTTAGATGTCTTTTAAGTGATGATAATAGATGTGTAGATCTTGGTCCTTTATTTTGGTCACATATATTTGTATTTATATGATTCCCTCAGAAGAATTTTGTAATTGACAACTAGAAGGCCAGCCTACAAGCAAATAAGATGCCTAAAATATAAAATAATCCCAAAAATAACGAGTAGAGTATAAATATGTCAGGGGTGCCCATAAGGACAAGGGCGCTTGGGTGTTGGCATCCTATCTGGGTGTTGGTGTTCCAAGTCATGAAAGATAAAATAATGAAGTTCGGACTGGGTTGTAAGGTGTAGAAGGCCAAATAGAAAATAAGAAACACAGACAAAAGGCCAAATATAGTTGTCAATTGGTAGTTTTCTCACTTAGGAATCATATGAATAGTATTATGTGATTTAGGACCTATAAATGTACCCACATGCATGATTTTTTTTCTATAGATGCTTCTTGAGATATACTATATTATATGGCCAAGGTAAGGCCAATAAATCTTTCTTATGTTCTTAGAATACATGAATGTCAACGAAATATGAATGAAAATAGGAAGGAATCAATATATTTAACTATCTTGGAGTTATTCTAATATGATATTTAACTCCCACTTCTCTTTTTCATGTTTTATACTTTTAGATGTTTAGTGGGACTCTATGAAGGATAGACAAAGACTTTATACAGAGTTTTTCTGTGAATCAAACGTAAGGCTAAGTTATATTTTTCAAAACATGTGATTATGAAAATATTAATGGAAATATATATGAACAACAAAGTTTTGAAGTTGAGTGTTTATTTTTCTCAATATTGATAGCTTTTTATGATTATTTTGATTGTCTTGTGTTATGATTTGCATCCAATAGGATATGAAAAACCCTACCTTACTAAAAGTTGAAGCTTGAAATTCTAGGGAAGTAACTTATTTTTCTTGATTCAAGTGACTTGTTGAAAATATAGGTGATATATGAACCCTAACCAATGTTGAAATATAATTTATATAATATACTCTTAAGTTTCTTGATTTGGGACTAAAACCTGTATACTGGAAACATAGACTGATCTGACCTAAAACCCTCTTTTACATAACTTTAGCCTTCATTTGATAGCACATTGTGTTGAAATTATTGAAAAATAGTTAAATAACTTATAAAATATATATTTGTGTTGCAAACATGGTTTGTTTGATATTATGGGCTCTGTAAATCTCTTGGTGAATTGAAATGGGACTATTTATTTCTTTGGAATTGTTAAATGTCTTAAGAGCTATCCATTGGAAATTGTCTGATGACTTTGCACTTTTATTTTGGAATTAGTATTTTTTTACCCTTACACATGAAACTTTGAGACATTTAATTCAACCAACGGGATTTGACCCTCCCATCATTGTAAATTGGTTAATTTGTGACAAATGTTTAGGTGTATATTTATTAAGAGTAACTATTTATACTCTTATTAGTATGTGGACATGCACATCTAAGAATGTCGATATGACATAGTGTGGGGATTATAAATGTGAAATGGTTGGATCTTATGGGTGGTCCTAATGAAAGTGATAACTAATGTATTAAAACTAAACCTAATAACTTAGAGTATCTTTCGTTATTTTCTTGAATTATCAATATATATCATTATAGATGTTAAATGAGTAAATTTTTTCTTCTCTACGTCTTTATCAAATTTTACTATCGTGGAGGAGTTTTAACTTTTTGTAGGTGGTATGTGATTCCTATGAGGGAAAAAATCATTCCCTCACTATAAAACATGTCAAATGTATAATTTTGTGTTGGAGATCAATGTCATTGTAAGATAGGACAAAAGTTTTGAGTTAACATCATCTCTGATGATAGTTCCTAAACTTGGGAACACAACACACTCAGTGTTTTTTCTCACATTTACTAAGTATGTAAGAGATGAAACAAATATATAGGGTTGTAGACTCAAAGGTCCTTACAACATTTCACCACTTAGATCCAATATAATGTTGTGGGTGCCCTCCTTCTTTTAAGTTTTGTGATGATAAAAAAATCTATACAGATGTACTATATAATTTTTCTTCCAATTAAATTTATCGTGATATGCCATATGGTAGGTGAAAACTTAGTTATTTTAACACAAATAGCTCACCATATTTCCATAACTGGTTCAGTTTCATTGGTAGGCTAGGTGTGCCTAGTATGTGGTTAGAGGTGGGGCATTATGATGATACTCTCCCTCTTCATGTCCTAGTGATGTAAATTCGGATGATATCCACATAGCCCTTGATTTTTTAATTTAATTGTTTGATTCTTATAAAAAAAAAAGTTGTAATGATCATATTATGAGTTTTTAATAGTGAATGATGTAAATGTATATATGTAAGATGAAATTGGGAATTGTAGTTATGTGTATATGAATTTAGAAATTGAAAACCATTGTCTTATTGTAAATAAAAAATGAATATTATTTATACTTGGATTGTGATTAATCCATGTATTCGCAAATGAAAAGTCCCACTCATTCCTTACTTATTTTAAGAGTTTACTCAATATTGTTTGATTCACTTGAAGTTGAAGTAGTTGCTTGAATCTAACTTGGAACTGTTGATTGTTTGACTGCTCAAGTTTTCTATTAAACTAAAATCGATTTCATTAGAGTATAGATAATAAATTGAACTAAATTATTGATATTATTAATAGATGAATATGGTCATTTAAACAAAATTTAAACCTAATTATTTTGAATCCTAAAACTTTTAGTAGAACTATTTAGATTTTGATTTGCTTTACTACAATTTATGAAACCAAACTTGGTTTTTACTTGATTTTAGACTGATATTTTTAAAAATTTGATGGATTATGTTCTCAAAATGGAGATTTTTTGTTATATTTTTCTAAGACATGGTTTGATAAAAATTTAAGCTGACAAGCCAAAAATTACAATACATTTATTTTTTACTCAATGAATGTAGTTATATCTCTCATTTATTTTGTTTTTGCAAGAGATTAAAGTTTATATAAGTGATAGCCTTGGGAAATGGTCATGATGGTACTAATTTACCTAGAAAATAAATAAGAGTGTGGATTAGGGTCCTTATTTAAATTTAGTTTATGGTTAGATAAATGATGTATATTTATATTATCAAATAAGAATTAACATTAAAATATGAAATATACATATAAAGTATTGGAGGATATATCAATTAGAACATTTTCCAAACATAGATAGATAGATGAACATGAGTGTACTTAGCTTTATAGATGGTTTAGAAGTTAATATAGGTGTGGTGATAATGTGAAATGTTTAGAAATATTTTAAAAATGCTTCGTCTCTAGTTATAGAATTGTACTGTGCTCAGTGACAAAACCATTTTGCACAAGAACATACCATTAAACAATTTATTATTACAAAATGGTTTTTTTGGGGTTGTAAATGAGGTTCCACAACTTCTAGGACCTATATGAATGAATCATATAAGGTTTCTATGAAATATTATGTCTAGATCATATGTGAAACCCTCTAAAATAAAATTTCTTGACCCAAAACCATACTCTTTGTTAAAAACCTATAAAATGATTAGTGTTTGGGTTGAAGTGTAATCTATACACCACCTAAATTAGAACTACTATGAAGAGGTCTCAAACTACACATAATTTTCCACCTAGAGATAGGACATAGTACTACATGGGTGTAATTGTATTGGATAACTTTAACACTTGATAATTTATTTGTATTGAGTTATTTTGCTTGTGTTTGACTTGGATTTGTAGGATATTGATTTGGAAGCTTGATTTTTGGACCTAGTCTAGAGTGCTTTAGACATATGCAAGGGCTACTCCTAATGTATTATCTTTCTTTAGGGAAGGTTAGGAGAGATTTGAATTCCTTTTAGTAATTTTTACTTAAGGATTTCTTGAGAATTCAAGGTGAGTGTCAGGTGAGCAAATCATTATCTTAGACTTGATTATATAAAGTTATGTGGACATAATTTACATTAATCCTGATCTATATTGGACATGTCAACTCATACAATATATAAAAATTGGAAAAATAACCATTGGGTGGCCCAGGATGAGAACATTCCACTAAGGATTGGACTGTTAAATGGTTTAATCATGTTGGACGGTCTAGTCTAGCAGTGATGGATGATACTATGAAGATTTGTGCACAATAATTCTGAGCAATGTATTTCTTGTGAGTTATATGGAAATTTTTATAAGTGGTTAAGTAGTGTAATGAGGGGAGAAATCCTTGCAATAGGACTAAGGATGGACTAGGTATAACAATTAATGTCAGAAGATGTCCACCAATCATGATTAAAGGGATTAAGTTGATGGTGATAGTATTCAATGCTAAATTACCAAAATTAGGCGTCTATATTTGTCCCCACTTTAAGATAAGAAATGAAATTTTCTTTCCTAAATAAATATACACACAAATGTGTAAACACACTTTTTATTTACTTGATTACTTGAGGTTATCGAGTGGTTGAAATATCCCCAAATTGATACCAATATAAAAAGAATTGAACTTTAACTCTAAATTGAAATTGAACTTGAAACTTGAAATTGAAATTTTGTAAAATGTAATCAAACAAAGCATTAAAGGAGTAAACATGTTTTTTATCTGATGGTAGGAGCTTCCTAATGAAGAAATCAGAGAGAGGGATTGAATGGTATCAATGAAGGATTAAGGGTGATCAGTACACAATTTGTATAAGTTGTATGAGCCAAAAGGGGTTGGGTATCACTTGACTCAATACAAAAAATAAAAAGGAAATTGAATGTCACTTGACCCAAATTTTCACAAAAGGGAGTGAGAGGAATGGTGTCCCATGGTGTCACTAGACCCATATGTATTAAGGGACTCACTGGACTCATAGTAAAACCATCCACCCACGGAACCACACTGCTGCAAACAAATCTAGATCCCAATTGTTAAAATTTGAAAGGGGATGAAGTACACTCATGCCCTTATTATGAATTATATTAGGTATTTTTAAATTTAAAATTGTATAAATAATTATGCTAATGTTTATGCCAAGTGGATAATGTAAATGTATCCTAATTAGAAAATGCACAAGTTTATATTAGAGATTTAGATTGAAATTGCAAACAACACCCCCTATATTTTATCATATGATGCAGTGAAATTTATGTTAAAATTATGTTTTTCCCTAAACTTGTATCAAAAACCTCTACAAAATATGTATTTTTCCAAAGATAATCAGGATTGTATCTTCCATGGGGTAGTATTGTCCAATAGTTTCATCCCTTTTTAGATAGTTATGTCCAAATTTAAGTTTTTTTCTATATTTTTATCTAAACTTGTATGTCCATCTAAATTATCCCTTTATATTCTAAAGTTTGTAATTATACTTGTGTTCTTGAATTGGATTTTTATTCTTATAATATCTCCATTCGATGCCCTCTTTTTTAAGGTGAGTGAGATAGGCTGTAGACTACTCAGCTCGAAATAATTGAAGTGTGTCCATGTCATATAACATATAATCATCGTTATAACATGTAAAATATAATTGTAGATGGTCATCATGTAGAAACTATCCCTTCGAGAATTTTCATGATAGAAATCATAGCACAAGGAGATAACACACACAAGTAGACAAGCTCACACAAACATTCATGTATGATATGACATACAAAGGCTAAATGTATGAATATAAGGGACACAATAGTATCATAGATGAAAATAAGTTTCAACGGTCTACATGAGAAAGGATACAAAGTCCATAAATAAGGGGCACCTAAGTTTTGTGCACACACCCAAAAATAGTCAAACTTTGACATGTAGTTTCTCGTAATAATTGGAACCTATGAATGTCTTCTATGAACCTACAGTTATGAATATGGTCCATATACAAAAATATCTCTCATTTCTCCCATATCCTGCCATTTTTCTTGTGGTTGTAGCAAATAAAACATTATAAAACCTTTAATTTATGTTAGTATTATGGTGTTGGGGTGATATTTTACATTCATCACCTCATGGCACCAGACAGATGGCATCCAAATGTCTTAGTGTTCTGGTATATACTATCAGAGGAATTAATGTTTACCCAAGCATCTTGGTCCTTCCTAGCTACATCGGTCCGACGATGTCTGTTAAGTGCCCTAAGAGTGAAAAATAGTCAAAATTTGACAGGAAATTTCTCACAATATGTGGAACTTAGGAATTTCCTATATAAACCTAAAAAAGGGTATTTATTCCATCTAAACAAACCTCTTCCAGTTTCTCCCACCAAATTTATTGTGGTCAAAATGGACAAAACACAACAAAAACCTTCAATTTGTGCCAGTGTTAGGGTGTTAATGGCGATATTTTCCAATTGGCAACTCATTGCACCAAATCGATGGAACCCACACATCCATTGGGTTGGTATATGTTATTGGAGTCATCATTTCTCTACCAACCATCTCATTCCTTCCTAAGTACATCAATCTGATGATGTCACTTAAGCACTCAAACATCTTGATCTATAATAAGTGAGTCCATAAATGCTTTCATTTAGTATAGGAGGTGAAATGAGAATGGGTTCTTGTTATTTTGCAAGATACATGTTAAAAAGAGCATTTTCATACAATATATGTGGTAAAATAAGAATGTGTTCTTGTTTTTGGTTTCCAAAATTTATGTTCAATGATTTGGTCAAACTCTTGGAAATCATCCACTAAACATCTGAACTTTTCATACATGTTTTTAATGGTATCCTATAATAGTTTGTGTGTGGAAATTTCAAATTCCATTTAGTTTATGTGGGAGTGAATTGCGCTTATAATTGATTACTATGTTTGCATGATTGACATTGTTGGATGTGCTAGCTATTTTGTAAAAAATCTAAACTTTATCATCAAAATGCCAACTAAACATACGGTTGCCATGTGGATGTGTTTTTTAAGTCTTTTTTACTAGAAATAAACCATGTTGGTTTAGTGGATGAGGGTTGTAAATACTTCAATGAAATTACACCTACAATTAATCATTATGTGTTGCCTATCTTGAGGAAACTTTTAGATTTATCATCAAAATGAAACTTAAAAGTGTGGTTGTGTCATCTATGTGTTTTCTTGGTGTGTGAGATAAGGTCTTTTAATCGATACAATGTCTGGAGATGATGAAGAGATCTCATCTTTTATGGTTCTTTACACTAACATTTTCCATAATGGATATTTTTTTCTTATCGCCATACTCATATCCTATACCATAAATGGGATATTTAAAACAACATATGGAAACCAATCAAAGCATAACCAAAAGTGGGTTTTTGTCAAATTTTGTAGTTGTAATTTCCTAGTTGTGGGTTTTTTTCAAATGTTTTTTCATGTTATTTGTTCAAAAAATGACACGAAGAGGTGGTCTCATGGAATTTCAGAATAACGGAGTATGCACAAAACTAATTTTGTAAGGATTCTCTCAAACTCTTCGATGTATGTATCATTGTGAAGCCATGCAACCATGCATGTTTAATAGATGAGGATTGTAAACACATCAATGCCATTATGCTAAAAAATGGTCATTTTGTTGGCATGGTTGACATGATTGATTTTTCTTTCTATCTCGAGGAAAATCTAAAATTAATCATTAAAATTCCAACTAAACATTTGGTTTTTATGTTGATCTTTTTTCTTGGTGCGAGAGAGAATGGATTATAGTCAATTAAATGCTTGAAGAAGGTGGAGAGATCATCTATTGGTGGTTCTTTACACCAACCTTTCTCAACATTCTTCTAGCCTGTACCATAATGGGAGCTATAGAATAATGCATAGACACCAATATCAATATACTCTTAGTTTCCAAGATACATGTTCATTCATTTTTTCAAACACTTGTTGTTTAGTAATTTGGTCAAACACTTGTTGATCATCCACTAAACATTTTCACTTGTTATACATGTGTATAAGAGTATCTTGTAATAGTTTATGTGTGGAAAACTTAAATTCACTCTTATTTATGTGTTTTCTTAGTAGTTATGAAGTGGGTGAAAGTATGTATTATAGTTTATAAGGGTTTGTTTTAGTAAGGAGAATGTATAACACCTATTTCAACAAACCACCTATATATAGTGTTGTTAGAATGATATTGAGATTGGAAGTGTATGGTATTGGTGTTGGAATTATATGATTATAATTGATCGCATTGAATGATTATAATAATGGGAATATTGTATATTAATTGTATATATTTTAATAGTTGTGTTCAAAACATAATAAAAAAATTAAAATTAGTAACACATGTTAGCATAATATATATAAGAAATATTAGTAGTCCACTTGTACATATAAAGAGTGCAATCCACTATATAACTTTGAAAACGTAAATATTTTGTCTCTTATATTACATTAATTTCTAAAAAAACATGATGACATACAAAATTTGAACAAAATTAATGTCTAAATAAATCCACATATGTGTTCAATGATATACACCAACAAAATACTTGAATCTACACCTACATACCAAAAAGGAAAACAAAAAATTGTCTATACACAAAAAACTATGGGTTATCATCAAATAACCAGGTTCTCTTAGCCCATCGAGAAGATGAAGAACCAATATCATAGTTGGTACATCTCTTCCGCCGTTTGTACCTCCTATTGTCAAGGGATGATTGTAGCTCTAACTATTATTACAAATAAACAATACATATTAGTATACAAAACATGACATATAAAATGACATTAGCTACAAATAAAATCTTACTACAATCTTATAATCCCTTTGAATCATCCTTTTCCTCTTGGCATCAACCTTTGAGGCATCAACCTCAAGCGCATAAACCTTAAGGGAAGGTGCATGCATTAGAGATCTCACCTCCTCTTATGGAAACTGTGAAGAAGAAAATTAGAGTATGCATAAATTTCATTTATTCAAATTAATGATGTTATTTAATAAAAGAAATTTCGAATGAAATTTAAATTACTAGCTCATACCTTTGTAAGAGGCTGATTAAACTAAAATGGAATATTGTAGCCTAATACGATGTTATAGAAGTAGTAAATAAATAAATAAATACAATATTGAAATAATACCCAAGCAATCTAACCAATGAAATATGAAACCCTAATGTGCAAAGAGGGTTAGAAAGGATTTGTCTAATTTAAAGATGTCACCGAATTGTGTTACAGAGTAGATCAACTGAACAGATGGAAGAAACTGTTGCACAGGATCTCAAGAAAGTGCAGGTTCGGGTTGTCTAGCTAGACTGGGGTACCTGGACAAGGATGGGGGCACCTTTTTTTTAGATATGGGCACCCTGGTATGTAGAAATGACCAAGGAACCTCCTCTAAGGTGTCACTAGGTGTTTGCATGTGTCTGCTTCATGTAGCGTGAATATTGATGTATGATTGCTGAAGTACTGGTAAGCCTGTAATAGATGAATTACCTACAAAACCCCAAGCAAAGTATCAAAACCTTAAAAAAAGAAAGATGCACATAAAGGGTTTGGATTTTCCTCATCTTCCAAGTGGATGGACTTATCACTGAGCATTACACTACATTTTAGATCTAATGTAGTTCTAGTGTGTGTGTGTGTGTGTGGAATTGTGCCCTAGGTGCTCTTGTGTGTGTCAAAATTTATGAGTAACGAACAATAACTATATGTAGAATGTAAATAAATGGTGCATGGAATAGAATAAACTCTCTTCCTATGAAGTGTGATGCAGATAACCATCCTTTATCCCTTGTGATGGAGCTAGATGGATGCAAATGGAGTAGTACAAGCCTTAGATGGATGCAACCTTAGGTGGTGATAGTCGTGCTTAGTGCTTGGTCTCTCATTATTGTAATACCATGATTCATTGCTTCTAACCATTTAGGTGTGGGTACCACCTCCACACCTAGCCAGCCGGTGTATACAAGAGCGTATTTATCCTTTTTCTCAAACAAGTTGGGAGGTATTAGATCCCATGTGTATTTTGTGTAAGTAAAGTGAGAAGATTCAAACTCCTATCAGGGCATAACTTAGCTTCTCGGTTGTGGGCACAACCTACGCAAGGTCATTATTACCTCTCCGGTTATCGAATGTCATCCTTGACTTAGGGTTATCTAATTCTCTTATTCATTTTGGTTGGATAGTAATATCATATTTAAAATCCTTATAGTTTTATATATATATATATATATAACATAGAAATTGTATACAATAAGGTATTGTATTATAATAATAATAATAATAATAATAATAATATCTGATGGGGTAGGAGTGGTGTGGTCAAGTCACATGATTGTGTGCTTGCCCACTCAGTTTCAAATCCCCCCGAGGCACGGTCCTCCTCAGAGGTGGTTTCACTGCTAGATGTGACATCTATGTTTGTTATTGTCACCATTGTTGTCGTTGGGTGTTGCTTCAGTCATTGTTGTCATTGGTTACTATTTCTCTCACTGATGTTGTTGGTTGTTCCTTCACTTGCCACTACCACTGGTTGATGCTTCACTTGTTATGAGTCGTTTTCGTTGGTCACTGCCTCTTCATTTTGGTTTCATGGTTGCTTCATTTGGGTTCCTAATTGTGGCCCCCTTCATTATAACCAGGTTGTGGATCCTCTCTAAAATAATCAAATGTAAAAAGATGTGGGTCCTTTTAACACCCTCAACAATTCACCCAATTCCAAAAATAATAATAATAATAATAATAATAGTAACTGGATTTACAAAAACATTTTAGTAGATTTTTTAGGAAAGCAAATGAGATAAGAAAATTTTGAAACAATGGTAATAATAATAATTAAATATATTATATTATTTTAATAAATAAAAGAACATATAATTAATCAGAAACCTGGGATGCCTACCAAGGGGGTAGTAGGTGAAAATCAAAAGAGGTTGGTGGGTATGGTGGTCTATGTCAGACGGTGGCGTATGGAAGGATCTCTGACAAGGTATGGGCATCCTTATAGCCTCCACATCTACCATTTTCCTTACATAATAATACAAACACCTTATTTGTGACTAGAGGCATTAACCACCATGAAACCCAAGTTAATGTTGTAAAGTTAGCAGAAATTGAATAGTTGCAGCAATTTGAGAGTTATATACTTTTATAATTAAATAAACAGAACTATGGGGAACTATGATAAACGGAGATCTCATTAATAGCCATCCCAAATCAGTTTGTTTATGTGTCAAAACAAACCCGAAACATGGAGATAAAACAATGACCTAAATATCTCTTCATTCTACTATATACAAAATCATTGATCTGGATCAATTTTTGAATTTGAAGTAGGTTCAAATGCCTCGGAAAGGGGAAATATTGCCATCTGCTGGCTTGTTTTTTGTATATAGAAGAAGAAAGAGATTAGGGATTAGGAGGATTTTCATTCCATCATATTGTCTACTTGTATTGACTTTTCATATTCTGTTTCTGAACCTTGCTACATGCACAATAACCCTGCAGTGAAAACCTTGGGCAAACACAGCTACCACTTTTCTTCTCCTGCTATTTATGTATTAATTCGAGTAGTGGTTATTTTGATTAAGACGTTGTAAGTCTCTTTCTGCTAACCCAATTATGCCTCTATAATATTTGTCTCTTGGTTATCAATGTGGGTAGCAAGGACTACATGACATGTTTAAAATGGCCTTGTTGAAAAGGCTTTAGAAATTTCCTCATAATGTGTTGGCTGGGGCAAAGCCAAAGTTCCACTATCTTTGTTTTTTTTCCCTCTTGTTCAGGAAATAGAATATTTGGATCAGAGTATGTGAATCCTCCCAAAATAGTGCCACCTTCCTTTGAAAATATCCCAAATAGTTCACTCTTGCTATCGTCGTCTTAGCCATTGTCAAAATGGGGAGCTTGGGAACAAGGAGTAGAAATCCATAATAAAATAATGGTAATTGGTGTATGGTCACAAGTCACTACTGAGATGACTTTGGGAACCTTACACAAATGATTTGATCATTTTGTTTTAATGAATCAGGGAAGGACATTCATGTGGGCTTAGAAACTTTAAGGTTTTCGTGAGCGGTCGATTAGAAGGGTAAGGACAGTCTAAGACCAACTCGTCTGCTTCTAGGAATGGCCTGCCTTACCTTCATCTTTTAAAATTTTTGTATAATTTGGTTCTTCATTTACAATATATAGGAATATTAAACCATTATATACTTTAAAATTGGATATTTTAACCAAAATGTTAGTGTAAAACAATAAAACTCCACCTTGTGATTTACGCAACCGATTTACACTTTGACCATCAATCGTGGTTTCTACCACAACCTTAAATGTTGCTAACCAAGGTATAAAAATTAGGTGCTCATGCCACTGGTACTGGAAATAATTTAAATGATTCATCAACTAAAAAAACCATTATTTCTACCTTGACAAAGTTAGAAAAAAAACGTAATCTTCAGATACCCGTAAAACAACCTTCTAAAACCTGGAACAAGGGATGTTAAGTATTCGTATGTGTCCTTTTTTATGTGGGGAGTTGTATCAAGTTTTAGATTGACCCCAATTGACCATTTTTGCTCTCATCTCTGCACCTATGGGAGCCCTGTTACCCCATTTTGCAATTTTAGGGAGCTGTTAAAAGTGAAAAGCTGGTTTTCGTTTCAACTCACCGTTTGGACCCTGAGCGAAGGAACAATTTTCTGCCTTCACTAACCTCTAGTATTTCTACTAGAAAATTACTTGTAACATTCAGTTTGGAAAAAAAAACTTGTCTATCTAGTTTGGAAAAGAGGTTTTGTAGGCCTCCAGTCATTGTTTGACTAGGTCAAATTGGACCGATTATGGTCGGTGGCTCCAGAAAACTAGTCGTCGTTTGTAACCCGGTTGTTAATTCTCAGTCTCGTCAACTACTAGCAAATTCTTCATATATATGAGAGCATGTAGGAATTTTTCTTGTTGGGTGTTCATCCATAAAAATTAGGTTTTTGGACTTGGGTTCTTAGTCCTTGAGCTAAAATTGGTTTCTTTTGCAAGTAGCCCAATTATGACCGATGGCCCTGGAAAACTAGCCGACATTTGTAAATCGTTTGTTAGTTCTGAATTTCGTTTATTCCAGTGAATTATTGGTATATGTGAGGACACATAGGAAATTACCCATTATGTATTTTCCAATCGGGAGATAGTTTTTGAATGTGGTTTCTTAGCCTCTAAGCAAAAATTATATGTTTTTGCAACTCGTAGAAAAATGTAAAATAAGGTCGCAGGACCCTAGTCAAGACAATAAAACGTCGTGAAAAATTATTGACACTTATAAATAACTATATGAAACTCTGTATGGTGGCTTTTTGTGTGAAATATAAATTTTGGAAAAATATTATTTCTCTCTCCTCTCTCTTCTTTATCTCCTCCCATAGAAAAAAAAGCACAATGAAATGATTATGAATATCTCTAACCCTCTCTTGTTGTGTGTCAATTATTTCATTTATGCAAATGAAAAACTAGTAATGTTATCATGACAATACAATAGATTTACAGAGAGATCACAAGAATAATTCAACACAGAATAATAATTCTCATATATCTCATACGGAATGTGGGATACATTTTATAGTTTAAGCTTCTCCTCTAAACAAGGATGTAGCTCTAACTATTTTTCTATACACGTAAGTTGTTAAATCAACTCATGACAATATTATTTTCTACCCGTAATAAAACTTAATGGAGCACTAATATAGAATTCCTAACATTCCCCCCCCCCCCCCCTTAGTGCGAACATGGGGAAAACCTCCATACTACACTGCACCTGATTTCGTAATCATGTGATTTTCCTTTGGATTATCACAAACCACAAGTTGGTTTTCCATTAGTTAACCAAAAACTGAGAGTGAGGTGGTTTTCCAGTGGTTGACCGCAAACCATAAATGGGTGAAGGTTTTCAAATGGTGATGTGTCAGTGTATTCTTCACCTCTCATCATAGTTTCTCTACAAGAGATTACATATCGGAATCCATCATAGTGTAAACATAACATTCCATTCCACACATATAAACTGAAGCATTGTGTTATTTCCCCCCACCCCCTCCCACAATGTGAAGTTTCAATATCACATTATTCGGAAAACACCACACTGAAATCAAATGAAATAAACACATTCACACACGTCACTAAATCAGTATGCACCAGCCTCGTTTTTGGTGACTGACGAGAGGATGTTGTTTTTCCTATATCCTCTATTGCCTCCAACCTCCAATGTGATGTTGCTAACTCAACATAATTTGAATTGAGGATTAATGGTTGTCAGGACGTCGAGTAATATACCGAAAATGTGTCCATAAGACAATTTTTATTTATTTTTACTATTTTTTACTTTGACTCTTGACACAACATACACTTTGACAATTGACAATGCACTTAACCCACTTCTTATGACACTAAAAATAAATGACTAAACTAATTGACACGAAGTTATTTATTTATTTTATTTATTTTTAAAACTTTTGATAAGGACACTTTTTACAATGACTAGAATTTTTTTTTTGACTCTTTTAAATTTTAACAAAAAATGAAATTTAGACTATAGACACAATATTCAACGATCTAATTGACCCAAAACAAATGACATTATTAATCTTGATAATTTTGATAAAATAAAATTGATACCCAAACATGACTATTACAACATGAGTGACTTGGATGTCTCCTAACATCAACAAAAAGCTTTAATAATGACTAAGACCATTTATATAGGATAGACAAATAACTAGTCTACGTAGGACAAAGACTTACAAAAAAACTTATCATCTAATAATCAAATCGAATTTAGAAAACACTTTCAAACAACATTAAAAAAAAATCTTCCTTCAAATAAATTCAACCACTTAAGCTTTGTGTCCAATGATATACCAAATGTGTAGAAAATTTGCAGTCTTATACAACAAACAACATAAAAGAAATAAAAGAAACTTGCATAAAAAATAGATTAAATACTCAAATCAGCACTGTTGTGCGTTCTCCATTAATAAAAATTTTCATACTCAGAGCTTCATCTCATTACATTCAAGTTGTGCGTGCAGCACACTTTCTTTCTTACAAAACAATAACAACTAGTTGCTAATTAAATAACCACATACATCTCTAAAAATAGAGCATTCTAAATCTGGATTGTGTTTTAAAACAACTGCATGTTGTGCATGCAATAAAGAATATTTATTTTATTTAAATCTATTCCTAAAAATAGGACAAAGATGGAGATAACTAAAGAAAACTAAATCTATTTTATTTCTTCTAAAAAGCTATGGGAGGAATTAAAAATGCATGGCACATGAATATTTCCAACACTCCCCCTTAATTTCAAACCTACAGCTTTCACTATTTTGGATCTTTGTTTTCTTTTTCAGATCTGCCATGTGCAAAGATCAAAAACTCCCAAACAATCTATCAAATACTAAAAAAATTCCTTTGCCAATGCCTTTGTAAAAATGTCTGCAAACTGATCTTCGGATCTGCAAAATTCAAGAAAAATTTCTTGTTTTTTTTACCATCTCCCTGATAAAATGATACCTTGTATCAATATGTTTGCTCCTTTTATGAAAAACATGATTTTTAGACAACACTATGGCTGTGTTGTTGTCATAAAAAATCTGCGTAGCATCCTCTTTCTTCTGTTGTAAATTTGTCAACACTCTTCTCATCCAAATAGTTTGACATGTTTCTCATGTTGCTACTACATAATCTGCTTTTTCTGAAGATAACATGATGATGGGTTGTGTCTTTGATGCCCATGAAACCACTCCTGTTCCAAAGTGAAAAGTATAACCGGATGTACTTTTCCGATCATCGACAATTCTAGCATTGTCACAATCTGTATAACCAATGAGTTTGAACTCATCTAAACTTGAATAAATAATTCCATGATTCTTTGTTCCACGCACATACCTCAAAATTCTTTTTCCATCTTTCCAATGTGAATCTTTTGGATATTCCATGAACCTTTATATGAGTCTCACACCATACATAATGTCAGGCCTTGTGGCCGTCAAATACATAAGACTTCTAACCAAATTTTTAAACAATGTTGGATCCACAAATGATCCTTCATCCTCTTTGCTCAACTTCAAACCTACTACAACTAGTGTTGGCATTGGCTTACAATTCAACATGTCAAACCTTTTCAAAACATCATTTACATACTTTGCTTGTGAGATAAAAACTTCACCTTTTGATTGTTGAACTTCAATGCCCAAAACGTAATGCATAATACCAAGATATGTCATCTCAAACTCCTTCTTCATGACTGATTTGAATGAATCTGTAGATATATTTCCAGTAATGATCAAATCATCTACGTATAAACAAAAAATTAGAATCTTACCTTGTTAATTTATCTTGGTATATAAGTTAGGCTCACTACTTCTCCTACTAAAACCATTCTCAATCAAATAAGAATTTATTCTGTTATACCAAGCTCTAGGTGCTTTCTTGAGACCATAGAGTGCCTTTTTCAATCTGTATACCTTTACTTCATGACCTTCTATCTCATAACCTTCTAGTTGATTCACATAAACTTCCTCTTCAAGGAATCCATTTAAGAATGTTGATTTAACATCCATCTAATAAATAGGCCATTTTTTTTGAGTTGCAATTGCTAAAACCATTGTTACTATGTCCAAATGTGTTACTGGTGCAAATGTTTCATTGTAGTCAACTCCATATTCCTACATAAAACCTCTTGCTACCAGCCTTGATTTGTGTTTTTGTACTTTTCCATCAACATTATATTTGGTCTTGTAGACCCACTTGACTCCTATCACGTCCTTTATTTTTGGAATATCCATCAACTCCCATGTCTGATTCTTCTCTATATCATCGATCTCATCATCCATGGATTTTTCCCAAAATTTATTCTTTATAGCATCTTCAAAATATACTGGATCTGCAACTTGAGAAAATAATGTCAAAACTAAAAAATAATTAGTTTTATCAACATTATAAATCTCACTTAGACTTCTTGTTTTCCGATGCGTAGGACTATTTGATGCAGGACTACTTTGTGGTGATGGAGTATCTTCTGGTGTTCTCTATGGTGTCTCTTGCATGGCTGAAATCTTGGAGACCTCCGAACTGTAGATGGAGGTGTAGCTTGTGCTACGACTTGTGGTGCATGTCCAAGATTTGTAGATATAGTACCTTGCTTCTCTAAAGTTTCATCTGCCATATCATCATGTGGAATAGTTGTTGCTGTACTCACTGTTTTCTCTATAATTCCATCCCATGCTTCATTCTCAATAAACTGTACATTCTTGTTGATCACAACCTTTCTAGCGGCTGGATTGTACAACTTGTATGCTTTTTTATTATATGAATACCCAAAAAAAATGCACTTCTCTCCTTTGTTGTCTAACTTCTTCCTTAGCTCATCAGGTACATGTGCATACACTACACAACCAAAAACTCTGAAATGTGAAACATTGTGTTTCCTGTTTGTCTATGCTTGTTGAGGAACCATGTTCCTAACACGTTTTGTTAGACATTTGTTCAAAATATAAATAGAAGTTGCCATTGGTTCTGCCCAATACTCATTTGGAAGGTGCTTTTCCTTTAGCATGCTTCTTGCCATTTCCATGATGGTTCTATTCTTCCTATCTGCCACACCATTCTACTATGGTGTATGCCTGGTAGTAAACTGCTTGTGTATTCCATGATATTTGCAAAAATTCATAAACTCATTTGAAACATACTCACATCCTTTGTTCGTTCTGAGAACTTTGATATAGTATCCACTTTGCTTCTCCACTAATGCCTTGAACTACTAAAATGTATCAAAGGCATATGATTTATTTCTCAGAAAATAAACCCATGTCTTCCTTGTGTAATCATCAATGAATGTCATAAAATAAGAACAACCTCCAATAGAAGTTGTCTTCATAGGTCCACATAAATCTGAGTGTACAATATTAAGTGGTGCACTTACTCTTGTTGTTTTTCCAACTGGGAAGGAATCTTTGTGTTGCTTCCCCAAAATACAACCTTCACATACCCTTTCCGGTTTCTAAAGTAATGGTAAACCTTTAACCATATTCTTTCTATGTAATAAATTCAAACCTCTAAAATTCAAATATCCATACCTTAGATGCCAAAGTCATGATTCATCTTTTATGACTGAATGAAAAGTTAATTGTGTTCCTTCAGCGCAGGACTCAACTGTATTTGCATAAGAACTAGTGCATGACTCGCTTGCTATAGTGCACGCCTGATTTGCATTGGTGTAGAACTTTTTTACCTCAGCACAGGACTTTGTTACCTTAGCACATGACTCTTTTACCTTAGTGCAGGACTCAGTAAAAGGCTGATTTGACTTAGCGTAGGACTTGGCTACGAACTGAGCTGTTGTTTTTGCTACAAACAGATCTGATTTATTCTTTTTTCCTAATTTTAAAATCAATGGAAACATCCTAATTCTTCTCATCTTCACTTTTGAAATCAACTGAGTGCTAGAAGCTATGTCCACAATCCCACACTCAATTTCTTCCACGTAGACTTGGTATCCTTTCTGTACCACTTGTCTAATACTCATAAGGTTATGTTTCAAACCTGAAACATAGTAAACATCTTGCATACTTATTTTCTCTCTCTGTCTAGTTAGAATACTAACCATGCATTTTCCTTTTATAGACACAATATTGTTATTTCTAAGAGTTACATCACTCTTAACTGAATCATCCAAACTAGAAAAAAAATCTAGATTACCTATCATGTGATTACTACAACATAAATCCAAATACCATACATCACATGGACTCTCTTTTGAAAAATTACATTCAATAGGGGATAAAGAAGGTATTGCTTCAACAATCCTTGTGCATGCAATAAACATAGGTTTAGAAATAAAACTTCCAACATGATTTTGATTTTGCCTCTCTTGATTGTATTACTTTTTCTTGCAATCATAAGCATAGTGCCCATACTTCTTTTAATAATGGCACTGAACTTGAGACTTATCTTGTCTCTGACCATAACTCTATTCTTGATTATGTCCTCTTCTACCTGATTTTGATGAATTGTTGCCACGTCCTCTAGATGGACTTCTTCCTCTACCTCTTGGGCTTAAACTACCTCTTGTTTTCCCATGACTACCTATTGTCTGAGATGCAAAAGCCTGATCTACACTTGTATGTGATCATGATTGATTATTGATGCATGCAATTCATCAATAGAAAACTAACTTGAAGATCCTTAGTTTCTTCAATAGCAAAAACTAAAGGATCAAATTTCATAGGCAAACTCCTAAGAAAATTTTCAATAATCCTTCTGTCTTCAAAAGTATCACCATGGGATTTGATTTGATTAACTAAACCAATTACATAAGTAAAAAATGATTCTACGGAATCTGAATCTTTCATTGCTAAATTCTCAAAATATCTACGAAGTAACTGTAGCTTGACAGTTTTTATTTTCTTCCTACCTTGATATGCAATTTGTAGTGTATCCCGTGTGGTCTTTGCTTGACTGGTTGTTGCCACTCTTGAAAGAATGCTTTCATGCATTTCTTGATGACTATTGAAAAGAGATTTGTCATCCTTCTTTCGTAACTCCTTCAAAGTATTTATCTCTACCTGAGAAAGTTTGGTATACACTGCTACATTTTTGGGCTCTTTGTACACATCCTCAACGATCTACCACATGTCTTGAGATCTGAATAACACCTTCATGGTCAACGACCAGTATTCATAATTCTTTCCATTAAATTGTGGTGTCTGCCTACCGGATGTAGAAGCCATCACTTGCTACAATTTAATTAACTACTGGAATAACTTGCTTTGATACCAATTTGTATAAAATCTTCATTCTTATACAACGAATTATATAAAAGAAATTAAAAAAACTTGCATAAAAACAAATTAAATAGTCAAATCAGTATTGTTGTGCATTCTCCATTAATAAAATCTTCATACTCAGAGCTTTGGCTCATTACATTCAAGTTGTACATGTGAAAAAATTTCTTGATTACAAAGCAATAACATTTGTTGATTAAATAACCACCTATATCTCTAAAAACAGAGCATTCTAAATTTGGACTGTGCTTTAAAATAGTTGCATGTTGTACATGCAATAAAGCAGATTTTTTAATTTAAATATACTCCTAAAAATAGGACAAAGCTGGATATAACTAAAGAAAACTAAATCTATTTTTATTTCTTCTAAAAATATATGAGAGGAATTAACAATGCATGGCGCATGCATATTTCCAACAAAATGGAGATGCAGATGGGTGTCGATGCAAAGTAGAGTGTTGAGACTTTGCCAACCGTTCCATAGAAAATATCTGACAACAATACCAACGAGAGATCTTGGGAATTTTACACGTCACATTTGATTGATGTACCATCTAGCTTAGCTTATTCTAAATATGATCAGATCATCCTTCACCCACCTTTATACTCCTTTGTGTATTCTAGAGATGTGTGATATAGATCATATTGAAAATAATTATTTGCATGTAATGTAATCCTTCAGGAGTTCAAATCACTTGAAATACAAGGATATCATCAAAATGTTCTTGCTAATCGATTCTTGGACAATTTGGGTGATTATTCTCTATTTTATGATGAATTTACTTACTAGAATACGTTTTTCTTTTGGGCTGTCTCAGAACCGTAGGTTGGTAAGTTTATCATAACTTTATCCATACATATTCAATCAACCTCATACTAGACTCGTTGGATTCGTAATTATAATATTCTTCTGTTGTCCAAATTTTAGCTCTTTATGATTCTTCCATACAAAGTTATGATCGCTGTCTTAAACCTGGGTTTGCACAATTTCCACAATTCAGACTGAGTTTTTCTTATAAAATGAAAAAATTGAATTTTCTCAGCAACCTAAGAACATTTTTAGATACCCTTTATCAATTTTTAGGCTCTCATGGAATTTCATTCAAGGATTATTTACCAATTTTACCCAGCACTAGGTATTACTCTTCAAACTAGCCCTCTTTGATTGTATTTCTATCTTAGTCCAACACTGTCACGCATAACTCACACGTGTGATGTTCAAATGACATAAATAATAGATAGGGATGTTAAGATAATATGTTATAAATGTTAGATCTTAACTCCTCCTATTTGATTCAATATGATCATTTTTCTATTAACCGCTAGGCTAGGGTTTGCAGAAGCCCAATAAATTAATAAATCCTATAACTTTCTTCACATTTGTTCATAGGGTCTAAAAATTGGTGTCTTTTATTAGCAAATCACTACACCCTATGAATGGCCAAGTGATGGATAGAGAATTTGGTGTGATTTGGTAACATAGGATCACCTCGCAAGCTGTGGGACTTGCTGCTTGAGGTGAACCTCCGGAGAAGGTTGAATTCCTCTTCCTAAACTAAACACAACACTACTTCTAATGCAATAAAACAACTAACTAGACCTATACTAACATTTTCATGGGATTTAGGGGGAGATATTTTTAAGAAGTAAAATCTATACTAGAAGTGGTGATGCACTAAGAAAGGGTTTTTCTCAAATAAAATTCATTTTTCCAGTGAAGAAGGATGAAAATGAGAAGGATGAATAAGCACCACAACTCAACCACATACAAATATTCGCTCCCAGATAAGCACAAAACTCCCAAAACCCGTAAAGGAAAATTGAAGTTGTACATTATACCTGTAAACATGAGAAAGGTGTAATGAAGTAGAAAAACGATGAAAGGACCAATAATTAGTCATAGAACACAATTTTTATTACTTCAATCACGTGCACAATTCATCATTACATTAGTAAGAGGCAATGGTTGTTATTACAATCTTTGGAAGAAAGGCTTGAAAGTTCCCAAAATCCACAACTTAGATTGTGAATAGAGAGAGGAATTGGAAAATGTTTAACCCTTTGGAATGAATACCTCATTTAAATTTATAGAAAATCAAAGCTGTGAGAGAAGAGAGAAGAAGTTTGAAATTTTGGGTAAGAATGTTTCACATAATGGCCTACATACTTGATTACAACATTAATTACATTTGGGAAGAACACTCCACCTCTATTTCTCCATAAATTCAAAAAATTGAATTTATCCACATTTAATTAAAAATATATTAAATATTTTTGATGGGATTCATTCGAGATTTTAGTGGGACCCTCTTTAATTAAAAGATGCATTTTTGACTTTAGTGTGTTGGCTCGGTGAATGACTTGCCATCCAACTCGCTGAGCTAGCTAGCGAGCTCCTTCTTTTTGTATTATTCAGAAATTTGTCATGGTCTGCGAGATTTTCTATATATTATATGTTGGACTCTTTGTTTTAGCTCAAACGATCTCTTCTTTCAATGCTTAATGCCACCTCCCGAGTTATTTGTAGATTGTGCTTTATGGATGTTTTAATACATAACCCCTAATGACGTTATCTTCACACATCCTACATTGGGTGGGCATCCAATGCACATAATCCCACGCGTTCATTTTACGTTGGTTGGAATTTAAAGAAATTCACCGAGATATTTACCACCAATTGAGCTATGTAGAAAACTTTGTTGCTCCTTAAAAACTACCCCATCTTCAACCAATTGGCTGACTTCCTCAGCACTTGACTTGGTAATCACCCTGATGACATGGCATGCCAATACTCCCTCAAACTCATAAATGAATCACTCCATAGTCGCTACATTTCTCACACCCAACTCGAAAACCATCTTATCAACTCGTCCATTCCATTGACCTCCCAGATTCACCCACTAAACACCTTGGGATCATCATGTCATTCTAAATTTATCCACTACCTCAGCGGGCACGTGTCAACTTTAGACATGGGAGCCTGAGATGTCATGGCCCAAACACCCCAACTTTCCCTAAATTGACTCCTTTAGACATGGAATCCTGGCCACCATTTGATATGCCAAGCTGAGCACGGTTTCCACACCATGAAAATATGCAAGTCTGAAGTGGGGAGTCCGGAATTTCAATGCCATTACGCCCACGTACCAACTCAGCCTGATGAACCTCGAAATCCACTTTTCCACTAGCTCGTCGAGACCTCTGCAACTCACCACCAAGCTACCTTGAGCTACTTCTCTGTATTTTACTCCAATAGCAAGCGACTGATATTTGAATTGACATGGTCATTTCTTCCTTTGCGAGCTCCGAATTTGTCTCTCTATGAGCACGAAACATCTTTCCAGCCTAGATTTTAGGCTCAAGCCCCTCGTACTTGCAACCACTAAACTTGGCATTCATCGAGCATCCCAATTTTCTTCCCTGTCAGGGTTTGACATGACTTGAGCCATCCCAGAGCCAACTAAATTCATTTTATAGCCCCATCGATCCATTAATGAGCTCGTTCAAGTGAGCACATCCCATTTAGACTTCTATCATGTTAGTTTTATTCCTCTACCTTCGAGCCATGTGGATAAGCCATTGTGGCACTGAATCAGAGTGAATTCTCATCGCCATCTTCAAACAAGATCACTGCATGATCTCATTGGCCCAACATTGGAAAGTTCTTCTCAAACCGACTCGCTCATTCTATAACTCATATGTGGCAAAGCCAAGTTGCTTGTTCATTCTGTGAGCGATCTCCCTTTCGCCTAGGCTTGTCATGACCCTAAATTGATCGATGCCTCCATATCCCTTATGTTGACCCTACTCTAGACACCATCGAGCACAAATTGATTTCATCTGTCACGTTTGAATCAGGATCTTAACCTGTTTTCACATGATTCTTAGACAACATAGTCATGGCTTGGCCAACTCGTTCCAACTTGGTCACTTCAATTTGATAAATATTGGAAGTGCCTCAACTTGTAACTCTAAAATGAGCTTGCCATGTGTATCTTCTCTACGATACATTCCATATGATCCAAGATAAAACAAAGCCTTTTGATCCAAGGCTGGGATGTTTGGGAGACTAGTCAGCTTGAGGGTTAGCTCAATATGTCTAGACCTTGATCCGGCTTTCAAACTTTTATCCGAATCGAAACTCTATGGTCATTCCTTCTTCACCTGAGATGACCATCAACTGACTTGATTCACAAACCCCCAACAAATTACCTGCCTTCAATGACTCACCTGAGATACTCCTACATAACCAGAGCTATCTTTCCAAACTCTCATACAATGATCTCATCTTCATAGAACTTACACCTTTAATGGTTTTATATCCTGGAATCCTTTAGTATCCATTTCAATGCTTATCATGGTAAGCATGTGTAAGAAATGACCTCAAACTGAGCTTCCAATGTATCTTGATAACCTTAGCTTACCAAGCTATCTAAGCTCAAACCCTAATTTTGACTATTTTAATAGGTTTCTTCTAATTTTTCATTGACCCTCAAACCTCTTAAGGGTTATTTCAACACCAAGGCATCATGGAGGTGTATTAAGACACCTGAAATTTTCATACACTAATTTGGCCATTTTTCTAGAGTTGGATGAATGTGGGCCCCTTAATGGAAATTTCTTCATTCCGAAAAACTATGATCCTTCAAAACTTGAAGAAGGGAAAAGTAATCCATGACGATCCCGAACTCTCCCAGAGCACCGTAAAAACCCTTCAAACACAAAATTAACTTGAAATGTCTAAAAATGTCTCATGAAGGCCTTTTCGGTGTTAGATCACAACATCCCCCCCCCATTGTCCAATTTCTCCCTAAGGGGAAAAATTTGATAACATTTTTGGTGACCTATCGAGGATGATTTCCTGCTAAGCACCATTCCAGTAGCCTTCAGGAATCCATTGGGCATGGAATCAATGTTGGCATCCCGAAACTCATCTGATATTTTGGAATTGATCCCAAAAACCATTTGAGCATTGTTTATCTTGGACGTGCATTTGATGCTAAGTGGTAAGTAGACTAAATATGATTAATTCTTGACACTAATGGTATATTCTGGAGTTTTGAATGAAACATCTGCTAATTTTGGGATATCATGAAACTCTTGTTGAAACTTGAACCTTTTCCTTCTCCTGAAAAACTTCCACCCTAGATACATTGTACAAGGCAACAACAAAACATGACACACACAACAACAAGGAAAGAAAAACAACAACAATGAAACACAAAACAACAAACAATATTCAAAGCACTTAGAGGAAAACACCTAACTAAATTATACAGGGGTGGAATGCTTCTCAAAAACAAGATTTGAGATGTATCCTATTCACATAAATGGGAATCTCTTCTCCATGGAGCCTATATAGAATAAATTAATTCACCTCCTTGCACTTGTGATAATGTATGGCCCACTCCAGAGAGCGTCAAACTTGGCATGCATGTCTGGTTTGGCTCTATCTACATCCCATTTGAGAACTAAATCTCCCTCTTGAAAATGCATGTCAGACACCTTATTGTCAAAATATTTCTTAACCTGAGCCTGATGTTTCTCCAAAGTCTTCATTTCCTTGTTTTGTAATTCTTCTAACTCCATGAGTTCAGTGAACCTGACTATCATATAATCATTCTCCATAACCTCAAGCTGATGAGCTAACTCCTTGAAGGTAATTCCAAGGATAGTGCAATTTTTTCTTCTCTTCCATATACTAGCATGAAAGGAGAATTTCTTATGGCCCTTTTAGGTGTGATCCAATCTGCCCATAAAGCATTTTTAAGGTGTGTGTGCCAAGTCCTTCTGTTGGTTTCCATCATGCATTTGATAATCCTTATGAGGTTCATGTTGCTAGAATCGTCGAACTCATTCCCTTATGGATAGTAATTGGATGAAGTCTTGAGATAAACTCCATTCTTAACAGCTCATTCACTTAGCTTCAGACCAAGAAAATTCATTGTGTTGTCTAAAATAACCATAAATGGGACACCAAACCTTGTCATTATGATTTCTAGGAAATCAAGAACAAATTTTTCATTACCCTCCTTCAATGCCACCGCCTTTGTCCATTGAGTGAAATAATATATTGTGGTAAGGACCCATTTATGTCTATTGTTGGATAGAGGAATGATCAATCTGATGAAATACAAACCCCATTGAGAAACAGGTTGATAAACTTGAATTGGTTAGAGGGGAAGGGCTGTCAACTTCTGCTTTTCATTGAAAAAAGCACATTCCTTGCACTTCTTTACCTAGAGATGGGAATACTTGAATAAATCAGGCCAATAGTAGCTAGCCCTCATGATTTTGGTGGATTTTTTTGTGCAGAGTAATGCCCTCCCAATAGACCATTGTGAAATTCTTCCAAAATTTTCTTTACCTATTCTAGACCTATGCACCAAAGGAGAACACCATTTAAATCCCTTCGAAAGAGAACATCATCTACTAGAACATAAGGAATACACTAGAGATGAAATTTCCTCCTTTGAGTCCTATCCATGTCAATAGGGTATGTTCGTAAGAGAAAGAAAGCCTCCATCTTTGATAACCAGTCAACCTGATCATCTCTTTCATCATTATTCAGAAGCCTCGTGTTCTCATCACTTTTCAATTCCAAATCTGCAGCAATCTGTTGAAAAAAAACCTTTACTTTTGACTATCTTGGTAACCTTGATGTGCACGACATACTCCATCACCGTGGTAATCCACCCAGCATGTTCCTCATTCATGTCTTTATTCAATAGAAAATCCTTGGCACCTGGATGAGACACCATCAAATGAATTCTATTATTGGAAAACATGTGCCTGAAGTTTTTCAGAGCTCGAATGGTAGAAAAATATTACTTTTCAACAAATAAATATTTGAGCTCATAGTATTTTAGAGACTAGCTAAAGAAATCAATTGGTTTTTCCATCAAATCATCATTCTACTGAGTGAGAATCCCCGAAATACTCTCCTGACCTGCAAAATCATAGACAGTAAAATCCTTATCAAACCTCAGATTCACCAATGTAGGCACATGAGAAATGGTTGTATTAATGGATTCAAAGTTCTCCTTTCCTTCCTTTGTCCATTAAAAAGGCATATTTTTCTTCAACATAGTTGTTAATGGTTTACCCAAGGTTGCGAATTGAGGAATGAACCTCTACACAAAATTTATGGTTCCCAAAAAACTTTGAAGATGCTTCTGATGACTTAGGAGAGATAGTGATAGAATTGAACGAATCCTAGCCAAATAAATTGAAAGTTCTGCTGAAATAACATGTCCCAATAATTTTCCCTTATCCACCGCAAAAATGCATTTCTTCAGATTGAGTGAAACCCCAAACTCTCTGTAGCTCCTAAAAACCTTTCTTAGATGTGCAATGTGATTTTATGCATTCTTAGAGCATAGAGTTATATCATCAATATATACCATGATAATTTCATTGATCAACCCCTTAAATGCCATGTCCATAGCTCGTTAGAAAGTATCTCCAGCATTAGACAATCTAAATGGCATTTTGTTGTAGGCATATCTGCCCCACTTAGTAGTGAAAGTCATTTTGAATTGATTAGATTATTTGACCAAAATCTGATTATAACCTGGATATCCATCGAGTAAATAAAACCTTTAATCTCCTTCCACCGTTTGAAGGATTTGTTCCATTGATGGAAGAGGATAATGATCTTTCAATGATACATGATTTAAATCCCTGAAGTCCACACATAACTAGATCTCTCTATTCTTCTTTCTCATGGGAACTAGGTTGGCTGCACAATAGGAATTCTTGATTAGAAAAATGATGCAATCTTCAATAAGCTTGGTCATATCTTTTCTCATTAGTGGCTTAATTTTGGGGTTACCTAGCCTCTATTTTTGACGAATCGGCTTAGCATTAGGATCAAGTTCAATGGTATATTATGCCAGACCTCGATCGAATCCACGCAAATCTTTATAACTCCATGCAAAAATATCATTTTAATCTTGAAAAAGTTTTATGAAGGCCTTTTTCTCCTCTAAGGTACACACTTTGCCAATTTTTAGGAACCTTTCATTTGCTACCTCAACTTCTTTGAAATTGTCTTCTTTGACTACCATGTTAGCAATTTGTCTCCTAACCTGATCATCTGAATTAAAGATGGACTCAAGAGTAACCAAGCCTTTTGGTAGCTTGTTACTTTTCAATTGTATAATCTGGCCGCCATATGCTTCCTGCAACTTATCTTGATTTTTCACAACAAACTCTGCTTCTTCTTGCAGAAAAGGAATGATTTGTTTATCACTATCGAAAACTTTCCAAATACCCAAATTATTAGGAACTGTAGGTTGAATGATCATTTTAATAGGTTGTCACTTGTCTTTATAAATATAAGGAAATCATATTTTGATCTAGCAATTGCAAGTTGATCACCATCTTGGTTTTGATTTCTAGGAATTGCATAGATTCTAAAAGCTTCAAAATCTTCAATCAAATCCCAGACCTATTCTTATAAGACTTTAAAAGATCATTTTTTGATGCGCTACGAGATCTTACCTAATGTACAACCAATTCACTATCACCAAAAACAATCAAGGCTTTGATTCTTTTCTTTTGAGCCAACTAAATTCCCTGCACAAGACCTTCATATTTGAAGACATTGTTTATGCAACTAAATTGCAGTCAAAAAGATGAGAAGTATTTATCTCTTTTTGGATAAATTAATAAGATACCAGCAGTTGCTCCACTTTTACTCCCCAAGCCATCAAAAATAGTTTTCAAAGTCCTTCAGAGTTGTGGTATGATTGCACCTTCTTCTTGGATACTATACGTACCCAACCCCGTCTCTTCTAAAAGCAACAAACCAGCTTATTCTTTTGTTAATGCTTTAACATAGGGATCATAATGATGATCTCCACTTACCTCATCCATCACAGTATCAGGGACTTATTCCACAAGAGTGGTTGGTTCATGATCAACAACTTCTTCCTCTGGATCACGAATGGTATTATTTCCATTTATAGGATTAGCGGTGTAGGGATCCACATGATTATGAAAAATTGGTTTTTCCCTTATAGTCACTTTATTTCTGTATCAATTCCTAAGGATCATATGTGACCAATCAGCTGATAGATAACCACCCATTGGAAGTGAAATCTCATGATAGGAAAATGGCGAAGAGATGAGGAAGATCTATGACCGATATGTCTTGTGTGAAAGAAAAACTAGGACATACATGGATAGTAAGTTGGAGTCCTTTGATGATTCCAACGATCTAAACTGTTGTACCATCCAACTAAACAACTCCTCTGGAGACTGGTGTAAATTGGATTCCTAGCATGTTTGTAATTTTCTTGGGCATGAAAGAACTTCTAGCACCAAAATCGATCATGCAATTATGTACCAAATGATCACCAATGATCAAAGAAATATAAAATGGTGGCGGCTTATTTTCCTTAGGAATAATTTTCCCTTCCGATTGACACAAACTTGTATCATTTGTTACCCCATGACCCAATGCTTCGTCAATTGTACCAAAAAATTTAAGAGCCTCTTGTAAAAGGTTTCTTTGAGAAGAAATTAGAGTGTGTCCCACATGGTAACACTTAGGTTGGTCTTCTTCATCTGTTCTACAATACTGAAGGGAATTGCTCAAACTTTTCTAACATTTCTTTAGGCATTAGGATCCTCTTTCATAAAGTTCTTATTGGGTACTGTGATGCCTAAAGATCCTTCTTTCCTTGTGGCCTAACTATCTTGTGTTTCTGTTGAATTTTTCCCTCGTCTTTGATGGCAACCACCACTTGTGGCTGAGGTTATGAAGTGGATTCTTGATCAGATTTGGAAGACTGGGATTCCATTGCCCTCTTTTTAGAGTAAGTATTTTTTGCCACTAATTAAGAATCTGTATTCAACCCACAAAATATTCCACTTTCAAATTTAACAAAGTGGTTTCTTCAGGAATGTATGGTTGATTTGTTGCTTCTTGCGTAGATGAAATTTCTATTGGATCTGGTGGGGTAGATACACTTTGAACCATAAGGGCCTACCTAAGAACTCCATTGGGGCAAATATTTTGATTGTGGGGTTGATAAAAAGGATAACACCATTCATAGTCTTGAACTATATTATTCTAGACAGGTACAAGGGCTCTAGAAGAGCTAGCAGCAAGAGGATTCCTAAAGTTTAGAGGCTTGACATTTGCAACTTGATTTTGTGGCTGATTATTTCCTTGAAAAGTTGGGAAGTTAGCTTGGTATCGTTAATTCTAGGATTGGTAAGGGTGAGCATACTGAAACTTTTACCTCTTAAGTGTAATAAGTTCATTCCCAAATTTTTGCAGTAATGACTTGACTTCGACTAGATCATTTGAAGGGGTGGGTATAGACCGAGTTGGTTGTTTGGAGGCTACATGAAGAGGAGAAATAGTAGTTTGGTTATTTGGGAGAAGGGTAAACTTTTGAGTGCTGCAGCAGGTATGGGATCACATTGATCCAACTGGAAAGGACTGCTTGCATTGAAAGCAGGAAAAACTTAGTTCCTTGCAGGGGTTTCCATACCAATGAGAGGTTAATTGTTCCTTAATGAAGGAAACCTTTCATAAGGGGGAGTTGAATGACCCCTATGAGGTGATGTTGCAACTGGTGATGTGGAAATGTCTCTTCTCCTTATCCTTGGAGGAGAAAATGATAACTCGATATGTTGATAATATCATTGATTTGAAGAAGCTCTTGTCTAAATTCTTCACATAAGTTAACACATTGAGATTTGAAATCTAGAGGTATGGAGTCACCAGGTACTTTGATTTGTGTAAGTATGAAGAGAAGTACCAAATCTCTATCCCACTGGGTGTACCAAAATTTTTTATCACCAAATCACTGCACCCTCTGAATGGCCAAGTGATGGATAGGGCATTCAGTGTGATTGGGTAACATGGGATCATCTCACAAGTTGTGGAACTTGTGGCTTGAGGTGAACCTCTAGATAAGGTCAATTTCCTCTTCCTAAACTAAACACAACACTACTTCTAATGCAATAAAACAACCGATGAGACCTATACTAACATTTTCATGGGATTTAGGGAGAGAGATTTGAAAAAAGTAAAACCTATACTAGAAGTGGTGATGCACTAACAAATTTTTTTTCTAGATGTTTTCCCGATAATTTACATGGATAAAATCCACTCGAGAACAGGCTAACTGTGCCCACAATGTCGAAAAATTTGAAATTCATACCTTTCTAAGACACCCCAACATTACCCATCCTCAGCACCAGCCTTACCTAGCCAGTCGAATGACCCCTAATGGATTTAAGATCAGTACCCTAGGTGAATTAGGAAGTTAAATTCAATCCCCCTAGGTGATTTTAGGAGTTCTTAAAGAATACAAGTTTTAGGTAGTTGTGGGAAGGGCTATCACTGGCCTTCCCAGGACAAGTACAACCCCCTGGAGTGGAAAAAAAGAAACAAATATTACATGGAGGTGAATTAAAGGTATAAAATCGTCATGGTGGTTATTTTTGAAGGTTCAAGAAATATTTGGAAGAGTTGGGGCAGTTTCACCAAAAATAGGGTTCACAGGCCTAGGCAGTGCATAGGGTCTAAAGAGCTACTGAGCTTCAGGAGGTGATTCTAGGAGCTCTAGATGGAGTTACAAGAAAAACAAACTATCTTTGGAAATGGAATCAAAATCCCTACAAGATGGTGAAATATTATATTTCAAAACACCTTGGCGCAATAGGTTTGTAGCCAATTTTTCTCATTCACAGGTAAGGGATAAAATAAAACTTTTCGGGACATAAATGGAGGAATCAAGATCTCAGAACTACGTCATTGGATTCAGAAGGACATTTTTAGTCAATATCATATAAAATTTCACCAAAAACATCCACCAAGAGCTCAAGACATTGCCGTTTCAAGTTTCCCTCTACGGGAGTTCCCGCAGTTGGTAAAATTTGCAAGAGGACACTTGTTAGATCCATGAGCCTGATGAAATTTTTTGTCCCTTTCGTCCCTCAAGATAAGGGACATGAATGAAAATAAAATTCACCCAGACCCAATAATCCCTTTGGACACACATATGATCTCCTAGATCGTCAGTTCAACTCCCAGGTGCTTGTTCGCAGCTCATTCCCTCAAGCGTCCAGATCATGACAAGTGAAAACTTCTGGAACGCTGTGCAAATTGATGAACCTCATGTCCCTTTGTGATGGAGGACATGAGGGACATAAAAATGTGCCCATCCCAAGGAATTTATCTTGGTTCCTCATGCAATCATCTTTCAGTCCACAGGTGCTTCCAACATGTGTTTTGGCCAAAACCCTCCACCGTTGGATCCCCACCAAGTCTCAAGCTGAGGAGCCGTGTGAAAATTTATGTCCCTCATGTCCATTAATTATTGAGGGACATCAAAGACACAAAATTGTGCCCAAATCCAACTCCAAATTTTGAAAAATTCTATTGTTGGCTATATTTTATGCATAACGTAAAACCTAGGCAGTCATGAGATAAATCTCCTTCATTAAACGATGAAGCTCCCGTGTAATATGTTTATCTATTTTATAGGGTGAATCCTAATAACTAATTTTAGGGGATTTAATTTAATTCCCTCAGCTTGTGAACCACACCTGAGAAATTTTTCAGCAAGTAAGTAGCTGTGAAAGAAATATTTGCAGTAGGGGGCAATAATAGAAGTTAGGAAAGAAGAAGGAAGATGTGCCAAATCAACCAATAGTTATCAGAGTTGGTCTCATCCACACAAATTAAATAAACAGATAAATCATAACATTTAGCATAATAGGAAAGAAATGACTTCTAACCTAGATCTGAGATAACACAAAGTTTATCTAAAACCTTAAATAGAATTGATCAACAAAGCATCGTAGACACAAAGTTCTTTGGAAAATTCATCTTTTATTCAATCCCAAGCCTTCATAGTAATCACACTAAGGGGTCCAACACAAAGTCTGAAAACTCAATAATTCTCTAATTAAAAAATATCTCACAAAAATTCAAAAAGTGTTGGGGAACATGAGGGACATAAAAATTCACCCATCCTAAGGAATGTCTCTTGGTTCCTCATGTGATCAACTTTCAACCTGCAGGTGCTTCCAACATGCTTTTTGGCAAAAACCCTCCACTGTTGGATCTCTGCCAAGTGTCGAGATGAGGCGCCGCATGAAAATTGATGTCCCTCATTTCCCTTAATGATTGAGGGACATCAGGGACACAAAATTGTGCCCAACTCCAACTCCAAATTTTGAAAAATTCTATCTCCTTTACCATTTCTTAGTGCTTCCTAATGCTTCTCCATTGTTAGAAGAAAGTTACAGAGAAAACCTCAGTCCACCATTGTTTCTCCGAGCTAGATCTATCATGGCAGACAAACCTTTCATTCCATGAAGATGCATAGGTCTCATCTCAGAAGAAATATTGATCAAGAGAGTTGAGGGATCGAAGAACAGAAGGAGAAGAATGAAGAAATTCACCAAGAAACCTCCATTGTCATAAGACGAAGATCTAAACATATCTTGCTAACTGGAGCACGAAATGAAGAATCGTTTGTTGTTTTGTTCTTCACTCTTGAAGGAAATTAAAACCTCACCTTCAAATCTCCTTTCCACTACATAAATTTCTCAAAACAAAGAAATCTTCCCCTCGGCTCAACGAAGACAAAATTTGAATTTCCCGTCAAACTGACAACCGGTCTGAAGAGAAAATTCACCAGTAGAACGAGAATAAAAATCCCATATCCAAAATATAAATTGTTTTAGGAACAGAGAAGAAAACCAGACTTGCAATTTCAAGCTATGTTAATGTTTGTCGTGTTCAGATCTGTCGCCAGGTGAAAATTTTGAAATTTTAATATCTCACGAACCGGTGATCGGGTAAGTCTAAGGTTTCAGAGGGGTGATATTTTACAAAAAACCATACCATAAGAATTTTTTCTGTTGATATCTGACCATTAAAGACCACTTTCTTAAAATAACATGTTTTCTACATAGGGAACTATTATTTAAGGAAATTCATCAACTGAAGAACTTGTGAAAGAGACGGTTAACACATAAGAGGTATTGCAATGGAAAATTAATCGAAATGAGATCTTGGTAAGGAATTGACACTTTATAAAAATAGTAAGTGGTCTCACGAGCACTAGATAAAAATAAAAAATTGGTCCAGAAGGTGAGGAGAATGCAAGGAGAAGAAATAATTTGAGTTGCCACATCCAGTCAGGGTTCGAAAGAGTCGAATTTTCACACTTGCTAAAAATAGTAAGTTACTTTTTGAGAACTTACTAAAAATAGCAAGTCATTCTAAAAGGTGAATTTCATAGAAGGATCATCCCAGGAGTTGAACATACAGGTTTGTACCTACAGTTGGAGTTTAGAGAAGGATTTCCACACTTACTAAACATAGTAAGTTGTCCATTCTAAAAATAGAAAGTTTTCATTTTAGGAGTGGAAAGTTGGATATGAATTTTTTTTTCACTCGCCTTACTTCTTTCTGGAATCCCCTTCAGATAATGAGATGGTTTCATAGGTAAAATGGAGGAATGAGAACTTCACAGGGGTCCTAGAAGCATCATTTTGAGTGTAATGGTATTAAGAGGCAAAATAGGGCATCACAAGGCACATCATGTGAATTCATATTCGTCACTTAAGGGACCAGGTGATTCAAAATGATTTGGTCAGAACGATTTCAACGAGTCAAATATTTCATCAACCAAGTTTCAAGGAGGGTCATCGTGAGAATTATATGTCTTCATCTCAAGCTTTCATCATTAGACCTTTGAACAGTGTTTTCTGAACACTCATTCTGTGGTCCAAGATTTTTGTGCATCATAGATTTTTTGGTCATCACTGGATGTGGAAAATGATTCAAAGTTATTCAAGGGAGAAATTATCATCAGTGTAGAGGATCATCAGTGGCAGAAATCCCCTCTCAAATTTCATGACTGCATCAAGGAATTCAAAGCAATTCATCGCGAGGAGTGATTTCCCTTCATCCCTTCCCTCTCTTCCTTCTCTCTCTATTCTAATTCTTTGTTGGGCCTCATCATTTTCTTTTTTCCTATTTACTTAATTGACCTATTTTAAATTTGTAAAAGTATTTTCTCAATTATAAGAGAAATACAAAAATTATGGAAAATGAAAGGTCACAAGTAGAATATGGAAACGAAGAGTCATATGAGGGGGGTGAAAGGACAATTCAGATTGTTATAAATTGGGATGACCTATCCATTCCAAGGGATTCCAAATTTTGAATAACTTCTACTCTGTAGCATTATGAATTGTGATGGCTTTATTGAAGCTTTGTATTCATCACTACTGGTGTCCCCAGATTTCACTCTGAAATCTGAGACTACCTCATGTTAAAAAAAATCTTTCTTTTAAAATAGCGGGTCGTTTTGTGTTTTTATTGTCAGATTATGCATGCATTGTGTTAAGATATTCCCAGAGAATCACATGAGCCAATTTCGACAAATACCCAGATGTCGAAACTAGTTGTATCCTTTCGTCAAGTTTTGTTTGCGGGAAAATTATATTTAATTATTTAAAGCCTCGTTTGAAGTAAATTGTGCTCCCGTTTAGCCCTGTTGAAGTTTTTCATGTTAATATTCACATATACCAGTAGGTTTTTCACCATGAATGGATCCTGGGATTTGTTTGTGACTTCTAGAAATATTTTTTATTTTTAGTATTTTTTGCGTGTTTTTCTCTGTGAAATTCCCCTAGGTTAACTCCTTTTCTAGTACAGTCTGTTTTCTTATCTAGAGTATCTAGAGATCACCTATGACTGCCATGCTAGAAGGAATCAACTTCAGGAAGTCAACTTCTCTTTAAAAAGATGAAGTCAAACACAAAAAGGCCTCTTCTGTGAAAGTCACATTTTTGGGAATGGAAGGATTTAAGCTGCATTAGGATTTTTGGTCGTAGCAAGAAGGTGGGAATTTTGTACCTGCCTTGCAGGGTACTTTTTCTCATGAAGGCAAAGTCACTTAAGTTATGATGGGAAAATTAAAGGCAGTAGGCAAGCGAAAATTTCTTACCTGCCTTGCAGGGTGAAAATTCCCATTATAAAATAAATAAAAATCACTTAAGACATTGATGGGAATTTCTTACCTACCTTGCAGGGTAAAAATTCCCATTATGGAAGTCAAACAACTTAAGTGGATGAAGGGATTTTTGGAGCTGCAGTGCAGGGTGAATAATCCCATTAAAATTTGACTTTTAAACAAAGAAATCAGCCATGCTAAAAAATGTGACCCCTTTTGGAATTAAAGAATGGTTTTAATTGCATTAATTAATAGTTCCTATTCCTAATTTTGGCACTCAAGGGTGAGGAAGAGTCAACGCATGTGGAGAAGTCAAAGAAGACTAGAAGATGAGGGCTAAAAATAAAATAAATTTATTTATTTAATGGCAGCCATGAGCATGCAAATTTGGGCACCCAAGTTGGAGGAATAAACATGTTTGTTTATTAATTGCCAGGAATAGCATGGAAAATTACTACAAATAGAATGTTGAGGGTTATATAAGCATGGGCTACCATAAGTGAAGGTGTAATTAATTCTTTTTGCAAAGGATTGCAGCCCGGACAATTTTGGTGCCCAAGGAAGGAGGATTTTTGCATTGAAGTTTATTTTCCATTGTTGTGAAGCTTCAAAGTTTGGCACCTAGGGTTGGAGGAGGTTGATTTAATCCTTTTTAATTATCTTCATGTTGGTATGAGTGCCCAGGTGAAGTTAAAAATATTTACGCTTGCTATGCATGCAAGCAAAGCCCCAAATTTTAGGGCAGCGGGCTTAATATGTAGATTTTTGTGATTAAAATCAAGTGTTCATGCTCTGGAATCCGTCTTCATCTAAATTAATTACAGGTGCTCATATAAGTGGAAGAGATTACAAATCAATGTCAGGTACATTGAATATGTCCTCCGAATCTGAAGAAATTGTCAGTTCTGCACCAATTGCAAAGAATTCTGGCATAATTAAAAGAAAAAGAGTTGCTCAGGCAAAGATTTCTCTAGCCATGGCGAAGCAGGATGAAAGGGTAGGCTCTGCGGAATCATGCATAGATTCCAAATTTTCTGAAGTCAATGATATAGACATAGGACATGCACCTACCATCGATTAATTATCAGATCTGCACAAATCGGTCCAATTGCAAAGGCTTCTGAAAAAAAATCATCCTCTTGTTTCTGATGCAGCCCATGTAGAAGTCAGTGCATGTAGAATTCCTTCCAGGATCTTTTGCATGTGCTCCCAATCTTCTAATTGAAGCCTTTATTGAATTTGCATTCACCCAGAGTGCTTTCCAGAATTTTTAATTGCTCATATGCAATTAAGAATAAAAATGATGAGTTTTGTATGACAAACATTGCACTGATGCATGTACTAGAGAAGAACTACAAAATCTTCAAGGATAAGAGGGAAGACATGTCAACAGCAACACCCATAGGAAAAATCACAGTCATCTACTTCCAGATCTAGTTTGGTGAGAATCAAAGGCAAAAGAATCAACTACATGCAGAATATGGAAAAAGAACAAGACTGTAGCTTTCCTCTTTCTTCTTCTTTCTCTTATTTTCTTCGACAAATTAATTGAGTGATCAATTAAATTATAAAACTTAAGTGATCGGTTTAAAAGCTATTACTTGAAGAAGTCAATTACTTGGAAATAGGTGGCATACATGCAAAATAGAAGATTCTATTTTCAGTTATAAATCATACATGTCATGCAAAGAGGAATTCTAGGAGGGAGATTGTCAGTTGTTTTCTTTCTGACTTCCACATGTGTCAGTTCAACTAAAGGCTTCCTATTTGTAATTTCCCCTCTACATGCTATAAGTAGAGGAAGAACCTAAGGGTTAAAGGATCATAATTTGTAAGCAACATTCTTGTGTTCCAGACTTTGTGCTGAAACCCTTGATAGCTATTTCAAGAAGAGAAATAGAAAGGAGCATATTTTCGGAGAACTTTGTGTCAACGGTGCATTTTGTTTCTAACTTTCTATCTTAGATCTATTCATAAACTGTGCGTTATTCTAGATCTAGATCTGAAAGTTCCCTTTACTTATAATTTTGTATGTTAATATCTATTTGTTCTATCTATGTGCATGCAATCAACTCTATAATCTATTGATTGGGTTGCACATCTTCCCTCTTTCTTTATTTTTTTCTGCTATTTTCTTCTTCATCATACATTCCCTTTCTTTAACAGTTACTTACTTGCTGCAAAACTATACAGCTATGGTTCATGAGCTACATAGTTAAAGTAATACCCACAAATAGATACTAGCATATTTAACTGAAAAATCTTACACAATAGCCTCACCGGTAAATGAGGTAGATTTATATCATGACTACCTAGGTTTTCAGCTATGCAAAAAATCTAGCCAACAACTACACATGAAATAAAAATCTACCCTTATTCTATTTCCTTTTCTATTTTTTCCTTTATTCTCTCTTTCATGCACTTTGCAAGCATATTTGATCATGTATAGAGTTGGAAGAGTAACTTGGTGTTCTCAATAGATGAATCTAAAAAATTGGTGTTTTAGTTCATTGGTCCTGCTAGCTTTGTTGTGCATTCTTATATATTGAAGGTTGAACTACTCTGGTTACTAGGTGTGAGATCTACAATCTATTCACGACAATAATCTTCCTTGCATATTTTCCTCCTTTTTCCCTTCATCGCTGTAATTTCCTCCCTTGTAGCCCCATACAAGCACGTTGCCATAGGTTCAGTGGAGTGTCCCTGTGTGATCCCCATCCAATTTGGCCACCCACAACATTTAGATAGGATTAGGATTAGTATAGTTTTAATAATGGGAGATGTACCATTCAATTTAGAGGGTTGTAGCCCCGGGAACGTTAGTGGAGACACCTGATTTGTCTATCTGATAAATTTTCTCACCAACATTGTTTGGCGACTCCGCTGGGGAAATATTTTTTGAAGTGCACCCAAATAGGATCTCTGCCCAAAAAACCAATATACATATACATATATATATATATATATATATATATATATATATATATATATATATATATATATATATATATATATATATATATATATATATATATACATATATACATATATATACATACATACATACATATGTATGTATATGTATATATATATATATATAGATATCAAAAAACAAAAAAAATCATATTTCATAGAATATCATTCTTGAAAGTGACTCCATTAAGGAACAAATTCCTATCACATTCGTTTCTTGCACCATGAATAAATTTATAGATTGGAGTGAAGTACCAATGAGTGATAATGAAGAAGAAGAATAAGATGTCTGCCTAGAAAAGAAGATCATTGATCAGCCATGGTTCCATACCAGTCCTTACAAAAAGGAAAATTCAAGAACAATAAAATGGTCTCCTACTTCAAGCAATAATCTATAGAAAATAGAAATTTCCAGTGAAGAAGAAGATAAGGAATGGTTGAAAGAGGAACGAAGAAGATACAAGATGTTGCGTGTAGCCTAAGAAGGTCAAGAATATGTTAAAGGTATAGTTATGCCCAACTAAATGAAAATTTGGGAGCCATGTCTTTCATCACCCTCCCTTGGGATAATTTCCTTGCATATAGGAATGATAAAATGGGAGTCTTAAAACTTGAATATATGGAAAGAATCATAAGCACTATGCAAGGAAATTCAAGTCCCCAAATCTACCTTGAAATACTAAAATATGTTGAAGATTTGCAAGATATGTACAAGTAACTTAAAGAAACCCATAACAAGGAAGAAGAAGAGGAGATTTTTCCTATGGATGAAGATCTTGAAGATCACTTATACCACAGGTTTTTCATCACCGAAAGGTTCTTGCATGCAGCTAAAGAAAATCCTATCCTCAAGCCTTTCGATGAAGATCAAATCAGCATTCAGGAAGACGACGACAGATGGGATAGTACAAGATCCACCAAAGAAGATTTTTGCAATCTCACACACCTCACTATAAAGTTGAGAACATTTCACTTTTTCTACCACTCTCTCAAGGAATTCATTGTATATGGTGATGGAGAAATGAACATGTTGAAAAGAGAATATGTGGAAAGATTTTAGAGCATAATAGAAGGAAATTATGACCTTGAAGTCTTTAATGGAATTTGAAGGTATGCTTTAGCTCTACGAAGAAGATACAAAAATATTGAAGCACCACATCAAATGGAGGAAGAAGATGAGATGTACCCTATGGAGGTATACCCTAATGGCTTCCCATACTATGAGTTTTTCATTCCCAGAAGATTCTTGGATGCTCCTGAAGAAGATCTTATCATAAAACCTTCTGATGAAAGCTAAAGCAACGTTATGGAGGAAGAAGTAGAAGACATGAAGATAGAATCACCATTTAGAAATTCCATTTGGATCGAGGCACAACCCAGAGGGGAAATAATATATTCAATAAAGGAAGATACTTGTTACATAATGGATGATCCAATGCTCTCCAAAGACTCCACCAATGATGAAGAAGATGGCCAATTTGAATTAAGCATGAATGATCTCCTTTCAAAATTTGATTGTTCGATTAACGATAAAATGGAGATATGTGAAGAAATGCATGAAAGCCACCCCACATCATGGACTAAAAATTATAAATTCAAGATGGTCATGGAGGGTTTTCCCTCCTATTTTGATCCTTCAAGTGATGAAGAAATGGAGATAGTTGAAGGATCAAACTCTACTCCCAACTCAATCATGGATGATTTGATATAACAATCTCACTTCCTTTTCGAAGAACAGGAGAATGAACAACTCAAAAAAAATCTCTCCTCACACAAGGAGAAAAATGACCATCATGGTGAGTAGGAAGTATTTCATTTTCCATATGTGCAAGAGGATTCAATAATGGATGATCTAGATAATGTTGAGAGTTCTTCCCATATTACTGCCTCAATATGGCCCCATTGAGAGGATGATATGGATTTTGAGCTCGAAGGAATTTTGTTCCCACAAAGCATGGACCTCTTCTACCTTTTAGAAGGTATTATGAATCAATCATGCACGTTCTTACAAGCAAGAGAATCTTGGAAATCATAAAGCATGGAAGGAGTGAGTGAGGACATGCCAAATGAATCATGGGCCTGGATGGATCATATTTTCGATCATCTCTTAGAAGCACAACATAAAAACTCTTCCCAAAAAGATGAAGGTGAGTATATGGAAATTTTAGAATAATTATCTGTGCAAGACATCTTGAAGGCTGCATAAGAGGCCGAATGCCCTCAACTCAGTCTTAAACTCTTGACCCGAGCTATAGAGATAAAATACATGCATGAATCAATTTTTTATCCTCATTTTGATTCGCTGATGTTTGATGTTGAGAAGGAGAAAATTGGAAATTTTGATGACCTCCCAGATGCCTTGGTTGATGAGAGGGAATATGAGGATATGTATGTTTCCTCCACATCATGCGAAGAGGTTCATGAGTGCAAAAGAAGGAAGGATCTCGAATATCCTTTGGAATTCCTTAGTCTTGGAGATAACATCTCTATTGTGGGAGATGATAACATGGAAAATATTGATTTGATTTGCATTGGAAAAATCCCTTCAAAACAAAATAAAAAGCTATGAGAACATTGGGAGTGTGATCAAAATCAACTTTTTCCCATCATTTCAGAATGGTCCATCAATGAAAAGAAAGAGTTCGTATGGAAAAATCCAATGAAGGGTGAAGAATGCTTATATGGCCAAACCAAAAGCAACAATTTTGAAAATGATATCAAGATGGACTCCGAACAAATGCATATTGGCGACAATTTCTCTAGACAACAAAGTGAGATGTTCGAGGAAGTTCTCGAATGGGAAGAAAACCAATTTGTTCTCACTCCTTCTAAGTGTTTTGCTGATATAAGAGACAAATTGAAGCCGCAATTCAAATGATGAATTTTTTCATGACAGGAGCAATTTTCCCACTCTTGAAGACATATAAGAATAGTGTCACATGGTTACAGAACATCAAATGGAAGCATAAAGATACAAAAGTTTTGAGAAATTGATGAAGTGATCATTGGATGTAAGAACATTCTCTATTTAGTATGAGTATGAAGATAGAATTATGGTTAGCCTTATTCTTCTTAAGCCATGCAAAGCCATCACCAAATCATGGTTTTCTCAAATAATAGTTTTTGTGCTTCAAAGGTTAGACTTCAATCCGTTATTTCATGATAGCATATATTTTTCTCAACCCGTTGTCGGGTATGTGTATATTATTTCCCCACCCATGTAAATATCCCTCTCCGTGTATATAATTTTCCTTTCCTGTTGTGTGATGTTTTCCCTTTTGGTTTTTTTCTCTTATGCTTGTTTGTGTGTGTGTGTGTGTGTTCAATAAGGAAAGTTTCTTATTCTATCTTTCTAATGACTCTATAGCCTAATGGATAAGGCACTGGTCCATGAAGAAAATCGAGATCTTGGGATTCTCATGGCATATCATTGCTGCAATTAGTCCATAACATGTCCAAAAGATAGAACCACATATTTTCTTGATAATTTACATGGAAAAAATCCACCCGAGAACAGGACAACTTTACCCAAAGTGTCGAAAAATTTAAAAATCGTACCTTTCTTAGAAACCCTAGGACTACCCATCCTCAGCACTAACCTTACCCATTCAATCCAATGAACCCAAATAGATGTCAAATCAGTCCCCTAGATGAATTAGGAAGGTCAATTCAATCCCCATAGGTGATTTTAGGAGTTCTTGAAGAATGTAAATTTTGGGTGGTTGTGGGAAGGGTTATGATTGGCCTTCCCAGGACTGGTGCAACCCCCTGTAGCGAAACAGAAGAAAAAAATATGACATGGAGGTTACTTGAAGATATAGAATCATCATGGAGGTTTGGAAGATTTAGGAAATATTTGGAAGATTTGGGGCAATTTTACGAAAAATAGGGTTCATGGGTCTAGGTAGTGCACAAGGTCGAAAGAGCTACTGAGCTTTGGAAGGTGATCCTGGGAGCTCTGGATGGAGTTAGGAGAAAAACCAAATATTGTCAGAAATGGAATTAAAATCCCTAAAATATGGTGATATCATATTTTTCATAACACCTTGGCACAATAGGTCTGCAAGTAGGTTTTCTCATACACATGTAAGGGATCAGATCAAAAATCCACTTTTTAGGGCATAAATGGAGGAATCAAGATCTGATACCCCCACCATTGTATTAATAAGGCCATTTTTAGTCAAGATGATATAAAATTTCACCAAAAAAATCCATCAAGATCTACAGATATCGACGTTTCAAGTTGCCCTCTAGGAGAGTTCCCGTAATTAGTCAAATTTGAAAGAGGACACGTGTCAGCTCCAAGATCCTGGCATAATTTTGTGTTCCTTTCATCCCTCAAGATAAGGGACATGAGGGACAAGAAAATTCTCCCAACCCCAATAAGCCCTCTAGACACACATATGACTTCCCAGATCATCAATTAAACTCCCATGTGCTTGTTCGCAACTCATTCCATCAAGCTTCCAGATTGTGACAAGTGGTGGCTTCTGGAGTGCAGTGCAAAGTGATGACCCTCACGTCCCTTTGTGTTGGGGGAAATGAGGGACATAAAAATTCACCCATGCCAAGGAATGTCTCATGGTTCATCATGCAATCAGCTTTCAACCCCCAGGTGCTTCCAACATGCTTTTTAGTCAAAACCCTCCACCGTTGGATCTCCACCAAGTGTTGAGATGAGGCAATGGGTGAAAATTGATGTCCCTCTTGTCCATTAATTCTTGTGGGACATCAGGGACACAAAATTTTGCCCAACTCCAACTCCAATTTTTGAAAATTTCTATTGTTGGCTAGATTTTATGCACAATGTAAAACCTAGGCAGTCATGAGATAAATATCCTTCATTTAACGGTGAAGCTCCTATGTAATATGTTTATCTATTTTGCAGGGTGAATCCTAATAACTAATTTCAGGGGTTTTACTTTAATTCTCTCATCTTGTGAACCATAGCTAGACAATTTTGCAGCAAGTTAGTAGCTATGAAAGAAATATTTGTAGTAGGGGGAAATAATAGAAGTTAGGAAAGAAGAAAGAAGATGTGCCAAATCAACGAATAGTTATCAGAATTGGTCTCATCTACACAAATTAAATAAAGAGATAAATCATAACATTTAGCAGAATAGGAAAGAAATGACTTCTAACCTAGATATGAGATAACACAAATTTTATCTAAAACCTTAAATAGAAGTGATCAGCAAAGCACCGTAGACACAAATTTCTCCGGAAAATCCACCTTTCATTCAATCCCAAGCCTTCACAAAAATCACACCAAGTGTTCCATCACCAATATCTGAAAACTCAAGAATGCTCTAATTACAAAATCTCTTGCTAAGTAAAGTTCTGTTAAAACAAGTTGTGATTATTCAACCCAAAGGTTCTTCCTCTATTTATAGTGCATAGAGGGCAATTACAAATATGAAATTCTATGAATTCCTCCATGTGGAAGCTATAATAAACGATATAGTTGGAAATATTCCTCCTGGAATTCCTCTTTGCATGACATGCATGATTTACAACTGAAAATGGAACCTTCTATTATGCATGTTTGCCACCTATTTCCAAGTAATTAACTTCTTACAGTAACTTGAAGTAACGTATTTTAAACCAATCGCTTAAGCTTTAAAATTTAATTGATTACTTAATTTCCAAATAATTTATTCCTGTTGCAACACTAACAGTTTTGTTCTTCTTCAATATTCTGCATGTTGATCTAATATGTATTCTAACTCTGCTTCATCTACTTTATCAATGAATGATATGAATGATAGCTTGTTCTGAACCCGAGAAAATCTTTCTTTTCCATTGATTCTCACCAAATTGGATCTGACATCATCATATATTTTTACCAAATTCTTCACCCAAATCCATTTCCTCTGAGTAGCTAACTGTGATTAGTTTGCGGGTGTGTTTCCTCCGATCTATCTTCCACTTTTATCCTTGAATATTTTGCATTTATTCTCAAGTATGTGCACCAGTGAAATTTTTTCCATAAACAATTCAGACAAAACTCATCACCCTTTTATTTTGAATTGCATATGAGCAATTCTTAATTTTGGAAACCACTCTAGGTGAAGGAAAATCTAAGTAAACCCAATGTGGGATTCAATTAGAAGATTGGGAAGAACATGCATAGGTTGTGAGAGGGAAATTGCATGAAATTTATCAGACTGCATGGACTTGGTAATGTAAATAGTTTCACTGAAAATAGAAGACAAAGTACTTGGAATCAACGATTTTCCAATCTCTTAGAAGCTACATTTTTTGCAAAGAAAAATGGTTGCGTGGATGCTAAGGATGGAGGATGGCGTGGAATTTAGAAGACAAAGAGCTTGGAATCCACACGTTTTTAAATGGTTTGCAATTCTCAATCAAATTTTGCGTTGATTTTCTAAAGCTATGTGGATGCTAGGGTGATTGGATGCTTAGGAAAATAGAAGACAAGCTCATGAACATCCACGTAAATCCTTAAGTATTTTTGCTTTTTATTTTAAAGGCTGCATGGATTATGAAGGAGGAGGATTGTGTGGATTTAGAAGGGAGAGGATGTTTTATAAAAGGAAGACAAGAGGCTAGACATCCACACAATTCACTTAAGTGATTTTCTTTTCTCTTTTAAAAAATGTGTGAATGGAAGAAGACAAAGACTTTATAATCCACGGTTTCCCCTTAGTAATTTCTCTCACTAAAAATTGCATGGATTTTAAAAGACTGGTTTGCTAGAAACCACGACTTGCATAGAATACTGGCTTCTCCAAAACCATGACAACTTAAGTGATTTCTCCTTCCAACTTGTGCGTGAAAAATAGAAGATGCTAGAAACCATGATCTGGTTAAGTGAAATTGGTGAATTAAAATATGGCGTTAAAACTTGGAAGACAATATGCCCCAAATATGGCATTAAAACTGATTTGGTATAGAATAAAATTTTCCATTTTTGGAAAGGGTTCAGGAAGATGTAACAACATAAACTTGTAAGTGCCATAACTTTCACACTATGGCTCCGTTTTAGATGTCATTTTTTCTAAAATTACATATTTTCTTGAGCTCTACGCATTGGCGGAAGTATTTTTCTTATTTTCATAAAATCCTTTATTGCATCTTTTTGGACCAAGTAACCTCTTGTAATCTCCTAAAGGATTCTTGAGCTCTGGTCACCTTTAGACAAATTAATTAGCAATTAAAAAACACTGGATAGATTTTCAAAACCCTAGGCTCAAGAAACAGTCTGATAGGAAGAATGAATAGGCTATGGGGATTGTCAGATGAAAAATGAAGAAAGAAAAAAACACAGACAAAAATAACTAAAATAAAAACAAAACCCGAAAGTAGGCAATTGCTCGAAAAATTTCTCCAACTAGCTAGTCTGTAAAACCTCGTCCCCCAGGTGAATTTTTTACGATAATAATGACGGGGTGAGATGTTTATTTAACCCAAATTTCTTAATTTCAGATAGACCTATTTTTAAAATAATTTTATTTATTTAATATTAAAATAAATAAAACACTTTCAGGATAAGTCTGGGAAAGGAATGACTGGGTTTTAGCATGTGGGTATTCGACGGACGAGACTCTATGACTTCCTAAAGGAACCTTTGAGAAATGTGAGCAAATGCAGGAAAAAAAGAAAAAAAACAAGACCCTTCACTTAAAAATAAGGAAAAATTTAAATAGGGGTAGTCCCAAATTTCAGGGTGAAATCTTGGGGACACCATCTATCTCATTTACCCGCTTCTTAGTGCTTCTTACTACTTCTCCATTTCCAGAAGAAAGTTACAGAGAACACCTCAGTCCACCTTTGTTGCTCCGAGCGGGCTCCACCATGGCAGCCAAACCTTTCACTCCATGAAGATGCACATGTCTTAGAAGAAATATTGATCAAGATAGTCAAAGGATCGAAGAACAGAAGGAGAAGAACAAAGAAATTCACCCATAAACCTCCATTGTCATAAGACGAAGATCTGAACATATCTTGCTAACCAGAGCACAAAATGAAGAACCATTTTTTGTTGTGTTCTTCAATCTCAAATGCCATTAAAATGTCACCTTCAAATCTCCCTTCAACTGCATAAATTGCTCGCAGGAAAGAAATCTTCCCCTCATCTCAATGAAGACAAAATTCTAATTTCCCAGTTAAACTGACAACCGGTTTGAAGGGAAAATTCACCGGTGGAATAAGAATAAAAAACCCATACCCAAAATATGAATTTTTTCATGAATGAAGAAGAAAACCAAACCTATAATTACAAGCTCCGTTGATGGTTGTCATGTTCAAAACTACTGCCAAGTGAAAATTTTGAAATTTTAAAATCTCACGAACTGGTGATCGGGTAAGTCTGAGGTTTCAGAGGGGTGATATTGGGAAAAAAAACACATATCATATGACTTCATTCCACCTATATCAGACCACTAGAAGGCCACTTTATAAAAATAGCATGTTTTCTACATAGGGGACTGCTATTTGGGGAAAGTCATCAACTAAAGAGCCTATGAAAGAGACGGTGAACACAAAAGAGTTATTGCAATGGAAAATTAATCAAAATAGCATCTTGGTCCTAAATTGACACTTACTAAAAATATAAAGTGGTCTCACGAGTGTTGTCCTCTCAATTTTCCCCAAATCTAATTTCATGGAAATTGGAGCCCCACTCATATGAAAGGGAAAATTTCTAAGTTAAGGCCTGCAGTCAATCAGGCAGGGACACGTGGCTTACGTTGAAAAGTCAATGGCAAGGGCATGGACTTTCAGGGGAAAGATTGGAATTTTTCCCTCTCCAAAATAGATAAAGTATAAAAGTGAAACACACCCCCATAACCAGTCAGGTGATGCCACGTGTCGAATAATGAAATCAAAACAACGGGCTCGCATATGTTTTTGAGAATTTGAGCCTTTTGTTAAAAAATATTTTGAATGGAAGTTTTGAACTGCTTTTCCTCAGCCACTCAGATGGCACCCACGTGTCCGGCCTTTGGTGGAGCTACGGGGGGCGGAGCAAATCAAGAAATCATGCTTTTTCTCCCAAATGTCAAGAAATGTAGATTTCTTCCCCAAGGCTGTCGTTGCTTGGATCTTGCCACATATAGGGTCCATATTTGAAGGTAAAAAGGGGAAAAGATAGCTGAATTGATAAGTTTGAAGGGATGTAAATTTTAATCATCAGAAACATATTTTATCAGGAATATGTGATAAAAAGGTATAAAACTTATCAATAAGCACTTGAGTGCTATGAAAGTGGTTAAAAGGTGGAAATGGCACGACCACGTGAAGGAGAAAATCATGAGATGGCCCATGCCAAAATAATCGTGCTCAAACTGACGAAATATTACCCTTTTTAAACCTCCAGTTTTCATGACTGTGTTTGTTTCATGTCACTTTCCAAAAGCGGATCTGCAACAAACATTATCCTTTTCGGATATTCTTTTCTTGGGGAAAAAGTATGGATGTATACAAATTATTATAAATATATGGCTTTGGCTACAGAAAAGGGGATTCTGGTTTTCTGGGAAGGTTGTAAATTCTGAAGTAATTCAATACAGAAGTTTTTTCTTTCTTATTTTCCTCTGTTATATCTTTCTCTCTCCTCACTCGATTCAATGGATCATTTGTTTTGCATTCAATACAAAATTAATGTTCTGGTCTGTGTAACCTTTATAACTTTATGTCTGTAGATTTTCATCGGTGGTAAAGTAATTGATCCTTTTCTATATTTTCTTGGTTCAATGTGAGTAGGGAGATACTCTGCCATCTATATTTCCCAAAAGCATTGTTGTTTTCTTCTTTCTCCTATCCCTTTTTTCTTCCATTCCTTCTGATTGATAATATTTTAAGTATGAAAAAATTCCAGAATATCAGGGTCTAAACATTGAGAATTGTATATCTGTACATTTTTTTTCCTGCTTTCAATAAGGGAACCACTCCCATTAAAGAGGAGGGACTTGTTGTTCCCTGACTGTGGTTTCAACCCATGTTCCATTCTAAAACCAAAAATTTTTTGGTGACTCCACTGGGGAATTCATTACAAATGGATTTCAAGTTTTAATAATAACTTCTTGATCATCTTTGATTTGGTGGCTCTAAGATGCAGTCAGGGTAGAAAAACCCTTAGGGAAGAAGACCCTCATTTCCAACTTTTGGATCATCAAGGTTTCTCTCTCTCCCTTCTTCATCAAGAAAAAGAAGAGGAACAAGATCTGAAAGCACTCCTCTTGCTAAAGACAAAACTTCTAGGAGTGACATCCATAAAGATCAAATCAGTCCTAATTTGCATGCTTTGATTCTCACTGGTGTTTCAGTTCCTCTCCAAACAATCTTTCCAAGGATGACAACTCCTCTGGCTTAGGGCCAAAGGGTTGGGCCTCTTGCTCTTCCCCAACCATTGCATGAATTTCCTAGAGGCAATAGAAATAATTTCCCTAAATTCAGAGGTGATGGGAAGGTTCATCCAGATGAACATATTGTGGTCTTCATTGTTTATTTTGGTGTTCTCGGAGTTGAACATGAGGATATCTCCGTTAGAATTTTTTTACAGACATTGCAAGATAATGTTTCTAATTGGTTTTATTATCTCCCTACTAGATCCATCACTGATTGGAACACCATGACGACCTAGTTTGAATAGTTTTTCAAACATGCTGAGGATGTACATGCCCTCTTGGCCCAGATTTCTCAAATCAAGAAAGAGTCACATGAGCCCATGAGGGAATTTGTGGCCAAATTCAACAGGTTGGTTAATAAGATCCCATTAAACACATGCCCTATGGATCAGATTTATAGATGTTTCTTCCTTAATGCCCAACTGCCTAAGGTGAGATATGTACTTAGGAGAGCCAATCTTGTTACCTTGGATTTTGATAAAAGATTTGTTGTTAGTGTTGAAGATGATCAAATCATGTCTGGAAAGCTGAGGAGAGATTCATCCAAATCCAAAGCATCCCCTTCTTCCACATCTTCTTCCTGGGGCTAGTGTAGATTAGTTGGTACAGAAACTTGCTAATGATCTTATTTCTCTCAAGAAGCAGTTTGCCCAGCATGCTCCTTATCAGGATGTTCCTAGGAAGAATTTTCAACCTATAAATCAGTTTCCCTCTACTCAGACCAGACTAGCAATTGATGGTCCACCTGTTAAAGTTCCAGTCAATGCAACATGTGAAGTGTTAAAGCCTGATGATGAGAAAGAGGATGGGATCTGTGAAGAACATGAAGAGGAAGTTGATGAAATATTAGAAGAGTTGAATGGATCTCAAGTCCATTTTCTCACCATTGAAGGTTTAGATGAAGAGGATGATAATGAAGAAAGAGTTACAGAGATGAATAATGAATCATATGTTGTCATGACTCGTGAGCAAGATAGACAAGAAGGAGAAAGTGGTGTAGCCTACTAAAAGATCTAAGGAACCTCCTACAGTCATTCCAGTGATTGTAAGGATAGGAGTTCCTATTCTAACTTCTTCCACACCCAAGGTAAGTTCTACATGTTCCTTCCTCCTCTATTTATTCTCCTAAAGCTTCTTGCCCTTCAAATGATAGAGTTGATAAGTCAAAAGTTTCATCTACTCCTATCAATGATGCTCCATCTACTTCTAGTTCTTTTGACATTATCAACCATCTCAAGGAAACCAAGATCTAGATCTCAAAGGCTAAATTCTACCAAACCCATACCAAGGCCTTTTGCTAAGATGGTAGACTTTGTGAACTCCAAATCCAGGCCTTCATCCCCTAATTCCAAAGGTCTCTTGTCCACTCCATCTCCTTCATCTCAACCTAGCCTTGTGGTAGAAATCACTTCATCTAATGGGAAGATCAAACTATTTTATGTCACCCCTCCTCATAACTCGCCACAAACTCAGACAATTATGTTATTGATTTTGGTGCTTTATACAATGTGATGTTTACCAAGGTAGCTCATGCTCTAGGCTTAACCCTAACCCATGATTTTGGTTCATGGTACTCAATGGAAATTATAGAAGTACCATTGGTTGGGAGGATCAAGGATGCACAAGTAGCCTTTGCTACTTTTCCAGAGAAGATATTTTTAGCCACCATTTTGGTAGCTAATATTCTCCCTTCCTATGACATGCTACTGAGTAGAAATTTTTGTAAAAATATTGGGGGAGAAATCATAATGAATTGGTCACATGCTCTTATTCCAGTGAATGGGAAAATGGAGAAGCTACTACCTGAGAAACAAATTGACTATATTGTGCAAAAAATAGATGACCCAAAGGCACAAATACTTTATGTGGACATTGGTCATGGTAACTACATGATCATGTCAAAATATTAGGCTATCCATCCTAAGGAAGTGTTTATTGATCCTAATGGCATTTGGACTTTGGAATTTGATGGAAGTTGCTCCTCAGCTGGTTATGGAGCTGGTGTGGTTTTTATTTATCCTTAAGGGAAAATTCACCCTTTCTCTTTCAATCTCCAATTTGAAAACACAAATAAATACAACTGATTATGAGGCTCTCATCCTCGGTTTAAGAATGGCAAATGAGATGGGGATCAAGAATATCCTTACTCATGGAGATATAGAGCTAATTGTAAAACAAGTTAGAGATCTCTATCAAGTAAAGAATAGAATTTTGAAGCATTACAAGAACTTGGTTTGGGATTCCATTGAGTTCCTTGATGCATTTTCAATTGAATCCATGCCAAGGGAAAGAAACACCAGGACTGATTCCTTGGCTATCTCAAGGTATCTACTAATCCCTCATCCAAATTTCTCCCAAGATAAATTCACCATTGAGATGATTCAAAGGCCTAGTGTGCTTGACAATGAAAACAACTGAAAGGTATTTAATGATGATCAACACTTGATTTCCTTCCTTGAAGCTCAGAGATAATTTTGACAAGTTGTACTTTGAAGGAGGTAGGAATCTTCCTAGAGAGTGTGTGCCTCCAAATGAAGAAGATGGAAAAGAAGAAATGGATCATGATGGCTGTATAAAACTAAAAGGTAATAAGATACCTAAAGGAATGGTAAGTTTGAAAGAATTTTTTGACAAGCATGATGGGTACATCAAGCCCAAAGCTTCCAAAGGACCTCAACAGTCTACTGACTATGAAAAGATAAACATAGGGAGTCTTAGTGAACCTATGCTGGTGAACATTGGAAAGTGCTGCACACAAGAGGAAAGGAAGAAGGAAAGTGAATCTGTTGAAAAGGTATGTTGATGTTCTTGCATATTCTTATGATGATCTCAAGGATTTTTAACCAAAAGAGATGCAACATTTCATTCCTTTAAATCCTATGATCAAGCTCTTCTGGAAAAATAAGAGGTAGTATAACCCTCAAATTACTGATACAATTTTTCAAGAGATCCAAAAGTTATTGAAGGCTAAGATCATTTTTTCCATTCACCATTCAACATGGATTTCTAATATTGTGCCTATTAGGAAGAAGTATGGTGAGATCCAGATCTGTGTTGATTTTAGGAACTTGAATCAAGCCTCTTTGAAGGTAATTATCCTCTCCGTTGTAATGGATCAAGTGTTGCAGGATGTTACAAGTTTAGAAATGTTATTCATACTTGATGGGTTCTCAGGATATAATCAAGTAGAAGTAAGTGTTGTGGATCAGCATAAGAATACATTTACCACTCCTTGGGGCACCTTTTCTTACAGGAGAATGCCTTTTGGCCTCATCAATGCTAGTGCCACCTTTCAGAGGGAAATGGACCTGGCCTTTGGCAGTCTCAAGGGAAAATGCATAGTTGTTTATATTGATGATCTGACTATGTTTTCAAAAACTAGAGCTGATCATTTCCAACACCTTGAAACTGTCCTCCAAAAGTGTAGAGAGCATGGCATCTCCTTGAATCCCAATAAATTTTTCTTTTGTGTCACCAAGGGAAAATTATTGGGACACATTGTCTCCAAGGAGGGAATCAAGATTGATCCAGAAAGAGTCCAGATGATTCAGCAGATCCCTCTCCCCACAAGCAAGAAGGGTGTGCACTCTTTCTTTGACAAGATCAACTTCTTAAGAAGATTCATACCTGATTTTTCTGAACTTACTTTGAACATAGCCCACATAATGAAAGGGAAGAATACTTTTGGTTGGTCCTCTGAAGGAAAGGTTACATTTGAATACATCAAGAGAGCTATAACAAAGACTCCAATCTTAGCATGCCCTGATTATAGCAAAGACTTCATTATCTATTGCCATGTTACTGAAAGTACTAAAGTTGTTGTGTTAACCCAGGAGAATGTTAAAGGTCACAAAATCGCCATAGTGTTCATGAGTTATATTTTGAAATCCCATGAGCTGAAGTACAACATGATGGAGAAACATGCTTTTGCAGTGGTCAAAGTTGTTAAATAGTTTCATTTTTACATCCTCAACTCTCATTCTATTGTGCTTGTGCTTGATACAACTATTAAATCCATTCTTACATAGCAAGAATTTGGAACCAAGAGAGGAAATTGGGTAGCCAAAGTTCAGGAGTATGATCTTGACATCAAACCCACCAAGCTAGTTCGAGGAAAGGGCTTATGTGAACTCATTGCTGAAGGAGCTGATGCCAAATTGTCTAAGGAGGAAGTTGATATCCCTATTGTTCTTTTCCTCAAATCAACTGATGAATGGTATGCTGGAATTTCACACTTTCTTGGAGAAAATAAGCTCGACATGTATTTGTTGGAGAAAATAAGAGAAAGAATAAGAAAAAGTAAAAGAAGAAAATAATTTATTCCTACTGCAACACTCCCAGTCTTGTTCTTCTTCAATATTCTACATGTTGATCCAATATGTATTCTAACTATGCTTCATCTACTTTAGCAATGAATGATATGAATGATAGCTTGTCCTGAACCCGAGAAAATCTTTCTTTTCCATTGATTCTCACCAAACTGGATCTGACGTCATCGTATATTTTTACCAACTTCTTCACCCGAATCCATTTCCTCTGAGTAGCTAACTGTGATTAGTTTGCGGGTGTGTTTCCTCCGATCTGTCTTCCACTTTTATCCTTGAATATTTTGTAGTTATTCTCAAGTATGTGCACCAGTGAAATTTTTTCCATAAACAATTCAGACAAAACTCATCACCCTTTTATTTTGAATTGCATATGAGCAATTCTTAATTCTGGAAAGCACTCTGGGTGAAGGCAAATATAAGTAAACCCAATGTGGGATTCAACTAGAATATTGGGAAGAACATGCATAGGTTGTGAGAGGGAAATTACATGTAATTTATCAGACTGCATGGACTTGGTAATGTAAATAGTTTCGTTGAAAATAGAAGACAAAAAATCACTGAGGATATGAGTAGACTGAAGCACCCAGAAGGGTACTGGGGCGCCTTGGGGCACCCTGGTCTGCAGAATAGGCACCTTGGTCTTTGTAAAAGCTCAGAATCTGATTTTTTCAGGGTCGTAGGGTATTCTAGAATATTCTTTGTCTATCACACTGGATCTGTCGAGCTGTGTTGGATGTATCAAATAATGAAAGATGAAGTAATGACTTGCAAAAGAGGAAGAAGTATCAAAACCCTAAAATTAAAAATGTAAAATGAATGGGTCAGACTGACCTCAGCTCCCACAATAGTGGGCTTACTAAACTGAGTGTTGCACTACATTTCAGACCCAAATGTAGTTATGTTGTGTGTGTGCATGTCGTGCCCTAGGTGCTCTTGCGTTAGTCACACTTTGTGAAGTAGTGATAAATAATAACTATAAAAAAATGTAATAGCATGTGTGCATGGAATAGAATAGAATCACTCCCCCTATGTTGTGTGTGTTGATGAAGATCTCCTAGCCTTGATGCATGACACTATGTGGATGTAAGTGATGTAATGGATGCAACTCTAGATGGAGTGATAGTAGTACGTGACACTAGGACCTTCATTATGGTCTCATAAATTTATATTTATAGGGTTCTCTTGTTCTAATTTTGTAATTAACCCCGACATGGCTGACTAGGAAAGAGATAAGAATGAAAAATGGCTAGAAGAGGCCCAAAAAGAGGCTGGATTGCAGTGCCCTAGGTGGGACCAGGCTGCCCTGGTTTAGGCTAAAATGACGGGACAATGTGGAAATGGTTGGGAATGTATATGAAAATACATAGGAACGATGAAATAAAAAGATAAAACAAGATGGCCAAAAGGTGGGATTAATTAGTACTTTCTTCACTTCAGAACCTTTCTAAATAGTAGTATGAGACTAGGCTAAATAATGCCTAAAGTGCATGATTTTGTGACTATATTTTACCCCCACTTTATGTTGGTGAGCGGAAAGCTCAGTAACATAAAGTAGATATATATGCCTACCTGATGTCCATGTGGAGTGTAGTAGAAAATGTTCCGAAGGACTAGACAAAAGCGTGGAATGATAAAAATATGGAGGAGCGTGGAAACTATAGATGAAAAATGTGCATAGAAAAATTGATGAGAGTGAACCTAGGGTGAAATGTGTGTGTAGTTACTGAGGTGTGTAGTCTGCATGGTTAGTAAAGGCAAGTGTCATCGCGGTGTGTTGTTGTTGCATTGTCATTGTTGTTGTTGTTGTTCTTGTCCCCAATTTAACTGCTTGTTTCTCATATAAATGGACTTGCAAGGAGAAAATGACCAAGTAGTCAAATATGTATGTATGTAAGTATCAAATACGCTATGTAAAATACACAAGTGTATAGAAATGTGTAAAATATACTAAAAGGAGAGTGTAAATGGAACATGTGCACCTAATCCATGTCGAGATAAAGGGTGTAGAAGGAAATATTGTACTGGTGCGAGATTTTTGGGTGATCTCATGCCACCCTGGCTAAAGAAGTGTGGGGAAGAAATTCTCTATGTCCTCCAACTCTAACCACTTATGCTGAAATTTCTGAAGAGATCTTTGTAGCGTCCTATTTTTTTGGGTGATCTAATACCAACTGGCCGAAGTAGTGTAGAGAGGCACACCCACTGTAACCCTCAAGCCTGTAACTACTTCCCAGAAATGCTAAGGACACCATGTCATATAAAACTAGATGTGTATGGAGTTTGTAGAGTGGTTTGAACTCACTCGTTGGATGTAAACCCACAATGCCAAGGGTAGAAAGTGCACTATACTGAACTAGTGTAAATACGTTGCGTTAGTATGTAAAACCCTCAATGATGCCCCCCATCTTTGTGGGTGTATGTGACATCACTGAAAGGAGAATGCGACCCCAAAAGAGGACCAACTACATGTATGTTGTAACTCTTACATGCATGGGGAAATGGACTGCACTTGGTAGAAACCAAGGCGCGCACAAAACGGGATGGCTAGCCAAAACAAGTGTTAGTCTAAAAACACATGCATGCCATAAGACAAGTGTAAAATACGCAGACAATGCAACAACTACCAAGAAAATTAGTGTAAACATGCAAGAAAAGAAATAGACCACACAAAGTGGGTTATAAACATAGGGCATCACTCATGATGTCGCAAGACACGCAAGGCCATCATGGCCACAAACAACAAGCAATTGTGCATACAAAAATAGGGAAAAACATGCATACAATGGCAAACGATGGAAGATAAGTATAGACAAACAAACAAGTAGTCATGGAAACATGTAATCCTACAAAACAAGTGTTACACATGGAACACCTGTTAGCATGTTAGAGAAATAACCAATATGTGAAATCATGTATGATCAAGTAAATGTAAGATGTTAAGTACAAAATCAAACAATACCACTTGGATGAGATGAATGTGAATGCCCCCAACAAACAGTATAGGAAGGGTAGAAGATGAGCTTCCATTTCATGTGTAAAAGTATTATATCTTCGATCACACTAAACAAAGGCATGAGCGTGCATGTGTGTATGAAAAAGATAATGACATATAAGAAATCAGTATAACATGTGTACTAAAGTAGTCATGTAAAATACTAGCAAGAAAAAGTAAATGTCCCCAAGACAATGCAGTAAGTTGTGGATGGATGGAATGGAATGCAAGATGGAATGGTAAGAGCAACGTGCCCCCCGAGTGTATGGAAGTGCATGTAATGAGGTTCATTTTGTTTTCCCCCTCATCAGTCAAGAATGAACTATAAACGATAGTGTGTCATCAGAAAATGGTCGAGTAGTTTATTTTGTGTCTAGCACATTGTGATGAATTTATATGTAGAGGTGATGAGATGCGACATTCGGGAACCCTATAGCCGAAGTGTATATCACGATGTGTTAAATAAATGAGTGATGATTTATCCCTAAGCATATATCACTTATAAGATAAAAGGTGGGGTGATGATTTAGAACTAGGTGTATATCACGATATGATGAAAGAATGGAGTGATGATTTAGCACTAAGATTATATCACTATATGACGAAAGGATGGGTGATGATTTAGCCCTAAAACGTATGGCGCTACAAGATGATAAAATGGAGGTGGTGATTTATCCTAAAGTCGTATACCACTATGAGATGCAATGATGAATGTGGTTTACGATGTAAGCTAAAGCTTATGTCACTAAGGGATGAAATGGTGAAGGTGGTGATCTAGCCTAAGCATATACCACTAGAGAATGAAAAGGGGGATGAGTGGGAATTTAGCCTAAAGTGTATATCACTAACCTAAGAATTATGTGGGATGGAATGTTGCATGGTGATTGTAAGGTACATTTCATTTGTAAACCCTCGGCATTCGATTATGAACCGAGGAACTAAAGTGCGTCATAGGGTGGCGAGTGCATCACGTAGAAAAAAATGTAGTACAAACCACCAAGTGATGAATAGGGTATGTAAATGCGTGGTATGTTGAATACGATGTTAAATGTGTAGGATGTAATGTGTAAAATACGACAATGGGTGTAGATAAACTAGTAATGTAGAATGTATGAAGGAAATGTAAAGCTAGATTCATATGTAATTAACCTAGCGTAAAATGTAGAATATAGGTGTATGAATGTGCAGTGGGTGATGTAACTAGGTATTGGTTATGTGTGGATAGCCTAATAATGTTTGTTGTGTAGATAATGACTAGTATGATTTATAATAAGTGTAGAATGAATGATGTATGATGCATAATTTATGATGAAATGCAATGTGTAATGCCTAAGTGTGGTGTGTGGGGTTCAGTGTAATGGTAATCCCTCAACAGTCAAGTGTGAACCAAAGCACCAGAGTGCGTCACTGGCTAGCGATGATACTAAAATGAGAGATGCCGATGAGAGAAGATTGGGATATGATGATATACATGTACTAGGATGGAAGGGTGAGATGTTATGCCCCCCAAGTTTGCATGAAATTAAAAATTGACCGATGAGTGTGAAAGGAGAAGGTCCTTCAATTGATTCATGTGATGATGAAAGTGTAGGACCATGTGCAAGTAATGGTGGGATGGTAGAAAAATGTTGCGCAGTTGAATAAAGTTCGATATTCATGTGAGGGATGAACATAAGACAAACATCTTGGTGTAGTAAAGTGCGTTGGCAATGGAGATCGAGGTAATGTAGTGCGTGAAGGGGATGACGATCCATGTGGAATAAAGAGAGGTGGTGATCGATGTTAGGATGTAGATATTGTCCAAGGAATATTCCTATGTTGATGTGTAGGACTAGTAGAATGAGTTGGATGTGTAGGTGGAACTCGAGTAGTAAACAAGGAGTAGATTGTGATTTTAAGAACAAAGAATGAGACATACTAGAAGAGGTGGATGAGACAATTGCACAAGGAGATGACAATAGTGTAGGAGAAGGAGGAACATCATCAATAGAGATAACCTAGTTTTTGTAAGGAAACTTAAGGCACAAATGATTCATAGAAATGATCGATTGAGAACGTTAAATCTAGTTAAAACCTAGAAACATCTCACATCCCTCGATGGTGTTTCCAACAAGGAAAGGCACAAGCATGGTGAGAGGACCAACCGTGACATGTAGTTTGACAACACCATAAGGTTTTTTGAATGGATATTCAATTTGAGACAAAGGATAATGGATAGCATTAAGGAGTGACATGGAACATGCACTAATGGGCCATTATGGGTCAACCTTTATTGTTTTTTTATAAAGGTTGAGCCAATAGATGCTCAAATATGCAAGTGATTAGATGTGAACTTGGCATGATAATCAATGTTGGAAAAGGAAATGGAGGGTGACACAGCTTCGGTGTTATAAACTAAGAATTCAAGGGCTCATGATGGAGAAGGTGACATAATTAGCGGTGGAATCGAGTGGATTTTGTACCATGTTTGGGTAAGGGGTTCTTAAAAATTTGTATTTTATGGTTTTTCATTAATAGTTGTGGATGTTATAGATCCTAGAAGTTAAATTTTACCATTTTCAATCAGATCTTGAATGAGATGTTGTAATAAAAAACAACATTTAGTGGAATGCCCTACACATTGGTTGTTAGGAAAATTAAATATTAATGGTTACATTATTTATGTATTCATTAAATACAAATGTTAGTAATTATATTATTGTTATATTAACAATAATATGTTGGTTGGAGTTGTCTTAACAACTCATATGATTTGAGTTGTGTATTGTTACGTGAGTAACAATCACAACTAAATAGGACATATTTGTGGGAGAAGTAGTTAAGGCTACCTCCTAAAATATAGGAATTATATGTCCTATATATATGTAAATGAATCTGAACATCAATATAGAAGAAATATATCAGTGTGTGTGAAATTAATTATTCTCAGAATTATTTTGTGTGTGCAAGTTTGGTTCAAAGTCTATATTTGGTATCAGAGCGTTATGGAGAACACTATGGAATTGTGAAAATTGTAAGGGGCAGATCCGTTGCTAATTTTTGCCCCTGCATATGAAAGTTTCAAGTTTTATGGTTATTTGCATCGTTGTCATTCTATGCATCCATAGCATCCAAGGTTGTAATGTAATCTGGATGGATCATAAGGCATTTGGAGTTTTCTTTTGGAGTGTAACCCACCCCACAAGTGGAGGATCTTATAATTTCATGGAGTAGTTTAAATTTTTATTTTCTGTCGACTATTCATTTGGAATTCATTGCATTTGACGATGACATAGGATTATTGTTCCACTTTGAAGGAGCTCTGGTATTGTCACAGCTGTCAAGATCTATGCTCCATGCAAACTGTTATTTTAGAGTTTCATTTATTTATGGAAATCCCCGTACTTGTGTCCTCTACAATTTATACAGATCAAGGATATTTTGATTTTGTGGAATTAATAGTGTGTATTGATAAGATCTGTGAAATCTATCAAATATCTAACACCTGCAATTTGGAAATTCATGGCTTTTATGTTGTCTACATTTTCACAAAGTTTCTGATCTAAATCTGCTTAGCCTGGCTGAATTCATCATCAAATAAGCTTCGGCACTCCTATTTGAAAATGATTTGATCGATTCTGTTTCAAAATATTTCAATACTACCTATAGAGATACATCTGACATTGTGTTCATCTTTGGATTGAGTTGTACTGGTTATCATCAATCCAATTTTTCATAGTACAAGCGGGATAGAGGTGTGATTTCTTTGAAGGAATTTTACCGTTGTGAGCTTAAAAGACATTCAAAAATCTTTAGTGGTCATGTAACCTTCCATCGCCAGATCCAACAAGGAGTGATTTCAGTTTGAATGGAAATGATTTATATTCATGCATTGATTTTTTCCATCTACATTTGGAAGATCCTGGGTGGTGATTGTGCAAGAGATCAGTTTCAATGATTTAGCAGTGTTGACCAATCCAATTTCTCCTGACACACCTATCATTGACAAAGATGACTGTATTCGAATGTAGATCTGCTACGCATGTTCTGATCTAGGAAATAGGATGTAAATTGTACAAAGCAACCTGGTTTGGTACGAGCCGCACGGGGTATTTACAAAATTAGTGTATGTTCCACTAGTCATATTATTAATAGTTGTTTAAATTTAGTCAATGCATTAATAAGTCTATTAGATTTTGGGTCGAGTCATTTAGAATAATAATTTCATTTTATTTGTTTAGTTTTTTATGTCTCTCATTTTTTTAATATTTAGTCTCATTTTTAGGTTTGGTGTCCAATCCATAAGCGTATCATTAAAGTCTCGTCCAAAGGAAATGATAAAAAGAGTCATGGTAATAAGGTCAAATTTTATTATTATCCATTTGTTACATTAGAAATTTTTATTTGAGTTGTCTTTTATATTATCTTGTTTATTTGTAGTCAAGTCCGTATATTAGTGATGTGTAATACATCATCCATCAAATTCTTTATATTTTGTATGTCTTTAGTTATTAATTCATTTTAAAATTAATCCCATTTTATTACTTTTTATTCAAGTGGAGTCTTCTTGTCCAAGTCAAAAGTGTTGTTTTTAAATTTGTAAATTGTCATTAGAATTTGTATAATTGTAAAAAATATATATTTGTATAAAATTAAAAATTAAAAAAATTCCTTACGGACGCATTTTCGGTGTTACCCGACGTCTGAAAAAAAGTAAAGTGTTTCACATTGTGGGAGGGAAGAAAAGAATAAAATCAATGTGGAAACAAATGTGCTTCATGTTCACATCTTGCTGAGTTAGCAGCATGATAATGGAGGATGGAGGCATCGAAGGCTAGAGGTCAGAAAACAACCTCTCATCAGTCACCAATGACGGGGCCGCACGAAGCTATGGTGGCACAGTTTTTGGTGTGAGTTTTCTTTCATTTCAGAATTGCAGTTTGTTATGTGTAGTATGATTTCAAAGTTTCTGTTTTGGATTGAATAAGTGAAATGTTCACATTGAGGGCGGAACATGATCAACATGATCCAATGTTCCATTTTCAGTTTTTCAGTTGAGTATGTGGTTATTCCTATTTCCCCAAATGCAAAAACATAGTGCAGAACAAATAACACAGTGAAACACAGTATCATGAGGCTTGATGAGGTAGAACATTCAGATGTGTTCTTGTTCATACCTAGGTTTGTGGTTAGCCTCCTAAAAACCATTGAAGGTTGTTCAGATGTGTTCCTGCTTGAGTTCCCACACTGCTAGGTCAGATGTGTTCCCTAGAGTGACTGGTTGATAAGCAGATGATTCCTGAGCGTGTTCCCATCCTCGTCGGTCAGATGTGTTCCCGACAGTGCTTGGTCGATAATAAGTTGATGTGTTCCTTCTTCTACCTTCAGTTCGAGTGTGTGCCAAGATCATGAGCGCGCAGAGGTGGAAGGCTGCAAAGGAAGTGTGAAATTTCTAATGTTACCATGTAAACATTAAGGGGAGGAATGTTAGGAAATTAAATATTAATGTTTAAATTATTTATGTATTCATTAAATACAAATGTTAGTAATTATATTATTGTTATATTAACAATAATATGTTGGTTGGAGTTTTTTTAAAAACTCATATGATTTGAGTTGTGTATTGTTACGTGAGTAACAATCACAACTAAATAGGAGATATTTGTGGGAGAAGTAGTTAAGGCTACCTCCTAAAATATAGGAATTATATGTCCTATATATATGTAAATGAATCTGAACATAAATATAGAAGAAATATATCAGTGTGTGTGAAATTAATTATTCTCAGAATTATTTTGTGTGTGCAAGTTTGGTTCAAAGTCTATATTGGTGATAATCACAGTAAGAGATTTCATCGAAGTTACACCCTTTGGGCCTAGATGGATCAAGTTGTATACGTGATGGTAAGGTGATGAGATTACTATCGATAAGTTGTGGTAAAAAAACACTCAGTGGTGTACTAATCTTAGCAAGAGTACGTCTATATGGTTGAGGTGGAAGCTCCCGAGGAGAAGATATGGTATTAACGATAGGTTGTTTTTCCATGGGTTTAGGTGTAAAATTTTCTGATAGTGATTTACTTGGAATATGTGTGGAAGACAAATCTTGTTCCTGATATTTGAGTTTGCCTATGGATAGGAGTTCAGTTTCACAAAGCTTGAGAGCATGACAAATTTGGTGGAATGAGAAAGATGCCTCAAAGAGGACACCGTCTTGAAGAGGTGGTAGCAGAATATGAATAAAGACATCTTGAAGCTCAGAATCCACGAGGGCATTAGTCATATTAGCTAAGCTATGTTTGTAATGCAATACATAGTTGCATAATTGTCCATTGGGCCCTTGTTTGAGTTGTGATAACTGGGCATAAGAAATTTTAGAGCCAATATTAATAGAAAAATGTGTGAGAAATATGTCATCTAGATGCGTGAAAGAGACTACCGAATGGATAGGAAGGTCATAGAACTAGTGCATTGCGTAGTCTTGTAAATTGTGAGGAAAAATCTTAGCGAGAATGATATGATCATCCGCATAATCAAGGCACACTACACGAAAAGTGCGGAGATGCTCTTGTGGGTCATTATGGCCTTTAAAAAATGGTGATTTGGGAGGGATAAAGCTAGGTGGAAATGTATAAGAATATATAGCTAGCGTGAATGGGGTATGCAACAGTGAGGTAGAATCTAGAGAGGGTGATCCTCGTGAAGTAGAAAATTGAAGTTGGCAAATTTAATTTTATAAATCCTAATATAAAGATGTTAAATCGGGGAGTATTTGAAGAAGAGCCAATTTGCACATTAGGAGTACCATGGTGAGTGATGGGAGTGGTATTTGTAGGGATAGGAATGGAAACATAAACAGGTGGAGTGGAGACCATAATATCCGAAGAAATAGAAGCGGAAGCATCACGAGTAAGTTGAGCAGAAATCAAAGCATGCAAGACATGTGGGAGATGATTGTGATTCTCTTGTAAAGCTTGGAGAAAATCACTAATAATATTAAGTTACTCTTGATCAACATTGGTATCCTCATCATAGGATTTGTCACTATCAGAGGCTTCGATGTCATTGAGAGGAACATGATGGGAATTATCTGAAGGGTTTTTAGGCATAGAAATTGTTGTATCAGCCATTGACCTAGAAGTACGATGGGTAATTGAAGGGAACTCACAATAGTGAAGTGTTCCAAAATGACCACTATGAGTAATGGGTGTAAATTAGGAGAAGGAGAAAAGAAACCCTGGTGAAATAAGGAAGAGGAGTCTAGAAGCATGTATGGTTAGGTTCACCAAAATGATTAACTAAAATTTAACTAAACTATGAGAAGTATAATAATATTTAATCTAATACAGGAGGACTAAAATGATGTAAAGTATGCCAAAACGGTATGTAATAACCTTAAATAATTATGCTAAATGAAATAAAACCCTAAACATGTAAAGATGTAAAATGAAAGGACTTAGTTGATTGTTGAAGACTGTCGCAGGGTGTCGCAGGTCTGATCATGAATTCTAGAAGCAAAAATGATCACTCAAAAGTCCCGTAAAGGCCAGATCTAGAGGAATTAATCAGAGTGAAGTGCCTAGAATGGTACTGGGCTGCCTCAGGTTGCCCTGGTCTATAGAATAGATGCCCTCATCTTTGTAAAAGCTTATAATCTGATTTTTACAGGGTCACAGGGTATTCTGGAATATTATCTGTCTATCCTACTAGATCTGTCAAGTTGCACCAAATGTATCAAATGATGAAGGATGAATTAATGACCTACAAAAGAGGAAGAAATAGCAAAACCCTAAAAATAAAAATGCAAAATGAATGGGTCTGATTGACCTCATTTGCCACAACAATGGGCTTACTAAACTAAGTGTTACACTACATTTTGGACCCAAATATACTTCTGGTGTGTGTGTGTGTGTGTGTGTGTGTGTGTGCGCGCGTGGTGCGCATGTCATGCCCTAAGTGCTCTTGTGCCAGTCACACTTTGTGAAGTAGCGAGTAATAATTAACTATAGAAAATGTAATAACATGTGTGCATGGAATAGAATAGAACACCTTCCCCTATGTTGTGTGTGTGTTGATGAAGATCTCCTAACCTTGATGCATGACACTATGTCGATGCAAGTTATGCAATAGATGTAACTCTAGATGGAGTGATAGTAGTAAGTGATGCTAGGACCCTCATTATGGTCTCATAACTTTATATTTATAAGGTTCTCTTATTCTAATTTCATAATTAACCTTGACATGGCTGACTAGGAAAAAGATAAGAATGAAAATGGCTAGAAGAGGCCCAAAAAGAGGCGGGAACGTAGAAAATGGATAAGGGCACCCCAGGTGGGACCAGGGTGCCTCAGGGTTCCCTAGTACAAGTCTAGGCACCCCGGTATAGGCTAAAATGATGGGACAATGCCAAAATAGCTGGGTATTTATATGAAAATAGGTCAGAATGACGAAATAAAAAGATAAAATAAGATGGCCAAAAGGTGGGATTAATTAGTACTTTCTTCACTTAAGAACCTTATAAATAGTAATATGAGATCTGGCTAAATAATGCCTAAAGTGAATGATTTTATGACTACACCCTTTAGGATCCTGATGACTAAGTATTTAAGTGAAGTGGTTATAATATATTGTTAGTTGTAATAACTTAAAAACAAAATAGAGTAACCCTAATAATTAAATGCTAATATGAAAAGAACATGTAATCTATTTACTCTTAAACTAATAAATTTCCTTTGTTTCAAGTGAGCCGCCCTTGTTGTAACTGAGATAAATTTCAAAACCAAACAACCATATAACTTAAAAAACAAATCCTTAGAATAAACAATAGTATCCTCATGTATGTACATATGTTCCTATCAACAATCAAGCTACATCATTCTATTTTGATAAGAGAAAGGAGAAAATTCAGATGGAACCATTACAAGTAAAATGTTAAGAAAGATAAAGATAATGTCATCTAATTTAAATAATAATGAAGGAATGTATGATAAGTGATTTTCAAGTAATTAAGGTCAATAACGAAATATGACTATAATAAAAATGTAAACCAGGAAAGTGTTGTGTTATGGATACTGCTTATACGGGAGTTTATACTATAATTGAATCGTTATGTTGTGCCTTGTCATTTGGGAAAAAGTGGCCTTGATGTGCATCACATGTTTTCATGTTATCTATGGGTTAATGTTTGTGCAAACATATCATGTGTTGCGTGTTGTCCTAAGTGATCTCATGTAGTGTCATGTATACTACAATGTAAGTCAAAAAAAATTTATTTCGGTGTTTTTACTTTTTTTTTTATGTGATAGATATAGGGCGTTACAATTATGGTAACATAACTTTATATTTATATGGTTTCCTTACTTTAATTTCGTAGCTAACCCCGAAAAGGCCAACCGCCAAAAATATAAGAAGCTCAAATGACTAGAAAGTGCCCAAAAGTGAGAGGAAAGTGCAAAGAGGCTTAGCGCGTCCAGAGGGGACCAAGGCGCCCCATTCATAGATAAGGAAAACATAGTATGAAAATATAGATTGGGAATGTATGGGTGCAAGATCAAAAGTAACAACAGAAAACAAAGCAAGATGGCCAAAGACATGTTTGTGTTAGTACTTTTTTCACTCAAGAACCATATGAATATTAGTATGTGACCAAGACTAAATAATTACCCAAATTGCGTGATTTAGTGTCTACAGAGGCACAACAAATGTTATTCCATATCAACTACAATATCCAGTGATCGTCAAATGTCATAAGGAGACTCTAATGATGTCATCAACTGAGAACAAGAACAATTTTATGTAACCAAAACAATCAAAATTACACACATACAAGTTATATGAAATTATCTAATATATTAAACATAGTTCATTACATACATAAATGATGATGAAAAATACCAAAGATCACATCAGTGAACTCCCTATCATGCACCCTCGTACCAACATATCTGGATGTGGAATGTCTAGCATCCGTCTGTTCAACATCAAATTGTGATTTTAATATTAACATCGTTTTATGAAAAAAAAATTGACACGTAAAAATATTTACTAATTTATTACAATTTCATACTTAAGGGGTTGCCTCACCCGAAAAAAATGTGAGGAAATGGCATGTGATACAATATGTGTTATTTGGCCCTAAAAATTTACAACAAATACACATTACTCATTAATTTCATTCATAACGAATTACTATTGTTAATTATAAAATTCAATACCAAATATATATAATAAATTAAATTTAACTTTATGTAAAATTATTTATTGGTCAGTACCAAAGGACAAATATAGTAGAAAATATATGATGATGATATTGTTTAATACATAATCATGATGTGTTTCATTCAATCAAGAACCATGCTACTCCTATGGAGCATCTTAACTAGGTTGTGTCGCATCTTCATCAACCTCATAGATGCCTACATACTTGCAAACATGACAAACTATGCAATATGATGCCAATGCCTTGAATGCCCACCCTCATCATCCTAAGATAGATGACTACTATGTTGAACCAAATAATGTGTCAAAGTGATTTAATTTAATTTGAATTAAATCTAATTGCAGAGTAACTACTGCAATAAACGATATACAAATGATAGAATATAGTAATGGACAAGCAACATGCATGAAATGATGTGAAACCCTAAAAAATGAGAGGGAAAAGTTATTTATTTGATTCTTTGTGATCTAAGAGTGATCTAGACTGAGTATCTATTGGAATAGGCTGGAAATAGTGTTGTAAAGGCTCAGTGAAGATTCGGAAGTGCATGAATATAAAGTACAAAAACGTCCATAAGAGGACATGAGAGCCTATGCACTAGTGTCAAGTCTGGGCACTAGTGTCTGCTTAGATGCTTAGGTTTTGAATTTTTCAAGGTCAAAAGGTCTTCTTTCCAATATTCATTTTGTCACTCTAACTTAATTGTTAGGTTTCCGATCACACCTATAACCTATAAAATAGATTGTCTACCTACACATGCCCACAAACCATATCAAATCTAATAATAAAGATGCAGAATGTGGAATTGGAATGAACCTAACAGTCACCCAAAGAGTAAACTTACTGCCGAGTGTTGCACTACATATCATAACCCATGTGGTTCTTATGTGTGTGTGTGTGTAGAAAAGGTTCCCTAGGATGCCCTTGTGTAATTTGCATAGTGATAGCGGGACATATCTAGAATGTAGAAATGTATAGCATGTGTGGATGGAATTGAATAGACTTCCCCTTCCTATGTATTATATGCAGAAGTGATGTAACCCTTGTTCCTTGTATGGATTTTAAATGCATGCCTTTGAATTTATTTAGTGCGTTTGGAATTCAAGCTTAGGTGATGATAGTAATGATTAGTGCTTGGTACTTTATTTTAAAAGTATGTATTTATATGATTCCCTTGTTTTAATTTCATAATTGACAACTGGAAGGTCGGCCCAGAGTAGTAAAAAGTAATCAAGAAGTGAGAGGGGACCAAATGGATAAGAAAAATTTAAATAAGTACAGAAGCGCCCAGGAGCACAGGAACACCTAGCACTAGTGTCCCAACTAGGCGCTAGTGTTTGAGGCCATATAAAGATAAAACAATCAAACTCCGACAAGAGTGCAATATGTATAAACCCAATAAAAGTGCAAAATACAAATCAAAAGGCTAAAGGGAGTTGTCAATTACTATTTTTCTTACCTAGGAATCATGTAAATGTTAGCATGCTTTTAAGACCTAGAAATATACCCAAGTGCGTAGATTTTGTGTTTACACAAAGAACTAATATATTAAAGTATCTACACCTCCACAATATCCATAAAAATTTAAGGGAATAAAATATGCTCAATAGATGGATGAACAAGGGGTCTCACTGATCGGTTATGTAAATATTGTGCCCCTAATCTATCCTATGTGGATCCTTTTCTTCTTCCTCAGAAGTCTCGAATATCAAAATGGTTTAGTATTTCGTTGAGGATGAATTCACAATAGAGTTTCCTTGAGAAATGATGAGGTACCTCAAAATCATTGCAATGAGGTTGGTTAAACACCATCCACCATTTATCTCGAAAAAATGTTTTTATTTCCTCATGGTTGCACCAATGGATTCAAAATCGTTTACAACTTCATTGTAATTATTCATTGGTTTTGGGGTCGGTAGATAGAGCACACAATTTTGCTTTGGTGATATGTTTTTCTTCATCAAATTATAAGATAATTTGTGTGCATAAAAATTGCAATAACTAGTTTTTTGATCCTCCCACATGTTTATTTGACATGTCACATTATCAGTATTAGATATCAATGACTTTAATGAAAATGCAAGAGTTTAGTGAAGGGTACTCATGGTATTGGGGTTTATTAAGGTTTCTATTTAACCTTGAATTTGAGCTTTGTTATTTAAACTTACCTCTTGGACTCTCTACCATTGTTGATTTGTTGTGTGGATTTAAACTCACCAAAACCCGCTCACATTATTTCCCCTCATATTGTTTTTCTTAGTCACATTTTTTTCCAAAAGGAAAATGTAAAAAAGCTCATTGTTCGCCGAGCCTTTTTTTCTAAAGACAAAATATGAGCGTATTATAATGCACTCAATTTATAAACATGATCACATTATAATGTGACCTAGTCATAACGCAAAGCGTTATAAAAAAAATGGCCCAAAAGTAGATTTTTGGTTACTTTTTAGTCCCCCATTTCCATAAAATTACTTCACATAAATCACATTATTCCCCTTTTTTTTGTCTCAATATGATATCGAGAAGATGATTATGCCTTCGAATCCCAAAACTTTATGGTATATATATATATATATATATATATAGTGAATTCAGTGTGAAAGACTTGTTTTTTCACATTTTCTGTGTTATTTCTCCTTTCATTGCACCCTTCTCTCCTTCCATTTATTATGAGGGTGTTTATATACCCCCTGCAGACGTCAGATGAGGATTTTATAGTCATGGATGCCTAAATAAAAAATAGTGAGGCCCAATAAGATCCTTCACTCTCCAATTGAGTTTATAATCAGACAAGAATCATTCCCCTTATTATGGCTCTTCCCTTATATTCCCCAACCTACATTTCATCTTGTAAATGAAGGCTAAAACACTCTACAAAAATTTTAATAGCCATCCTGATATAAATAAATGTATGACTATTGGGAATGGCTTGTATCCACATGTATTAATAAGACCTCAAGTTAAATTGAAAGAAACCAAAGATGAAATGATGGCATGATTCAACTAGAGCATTGATTGGATTTACATTATTTTAGATGTGTAAAATAAGATATTATTTCAATCCTTAAATCATATGTTTAGTCACGCCACATTTACACAAGCCAAATGACCTCAAATGTCTTTAACTAAAACATCTAATGCAAATCAATTTAGCATAGTGTACTGCCATCTTCTCTTAGAGATCCTTTCAGGTCAAACTCCCAAATCAACACCGTGTGTTACTTTGAATGATCTCATCTCTACTTTATTGGGACACATTCATGAATTATAAATTAGCTATCCTTATCCTATGGCTATTTCTTGTAATCAAAATGTGGTTTCTTGAATTTAAAAATCAAGGGTATGCCCCTTCCACTTCTATTCCATCAACACCTCACCAACCTCATAAAATTTAGCATTTCGGAAATCCATCATATTAAAACCCAAGATACCTCCTTATTAGATTCAATTCCTTAAGCACAGACATAAATTTTTCATACACTCCTAGTTAGGGACCCATTGGCACTCCCTCTTCCTACACTATTTTTGGCAACATGGATGCTAATATGACACCACCTTTCATCTATATGAACCACATGTCGATGGGTAGACCTCTACCTTACACACCACCTATTGATGATCCTTCATTGATCACAATATTAAAACACTTTATCTAATTCTACACAAATTTACAATTATTTCCCCGAATTTATGCCAAATACATATTTAACTTATCCCTTCACCCAACTATTAAGATATGTGTTGGAGTTTGGTGTTATGGGAACTTGTGCTGAGTACCCCAAGAAACCCCTTGACTACGCCATTAGGGGCATCAATCTTCCTCACCCATTTCCCAAACTATCTAAATACAAAGGGGAGGAAGATCCCATCACACATGTCAAGACTTATGCCATGATGATTAGAAATTTGATCCATTGGGATGGAATAGTAGTGAATATTGTTCCTAAGACTCTTGAGAGAATTATGCATAATTTTTATTATTTCCTCCATGAATATTTCATTCAATTTTTTAGGCAACTCATAGCTATATTTTTCAAGTCGTTCTACATGTACAAATTAAACTCACATAAGATATTTTTATATATTAATCAAGAGCCCAAGGATTCATTTACCCACCTTATCAGTAGATGGTAGTAGGTACTTTAATATTCTTTTCGTGCACCCCATATGGACCAAAGGGAGTTATGCGATATTTTCCTCCATTCCCTTAGTTAATACACTAGGGAGGATGTGTAGAAGTTCCTCTACAAGACCTATAAAGAAAATATAGAGAGTACATTTATAATCAATGAAATGGCCATTGATAGTGGTTGTGGAACCTATGGCACTAATGATAAGATCATTACCTCAACCCAAAATAGTGGAGGTTACCAAAAACAATTATACTAATTAAGGTGATCAAGGGCTTAGAGTCTTAAATTCTAATTATAATTCCACCATCGATAGTGTTACTAACCAAGTAAAAATACCAGTACTGTGAATAAAACATAAAATCAAGCCACAAATAATAATAATAATAATAATATTACTGATCAAGCGGCCAAGAAGTAGTCCTGGATACTTCTGCTGCTCTTTTTTGTTAATATTACTGTTTCTTGGCTGTCGTCTTGCTGTTTTTTTGCCATTGTTTTGCTGTTAGGTCTTCTCTGTGTAGCTGTTTCTGGGTTACGTGGAATTTATTGTAACTCTTGATCTGTGCTACGGCTTCTCTGCTCCTCTCTCTTATTCCAGCTTATAGGCCTTATTTTGTATTCAAGGGTATAGTCCCTTTCAAAAAACTATTTGCCAATATTAAATAATAATAATAATAATAATAATAACATTGGGAGTAATGGAAATTCTAATTGTATACATGTTTTCCATGCGATGGGATTCAACTGTTCTTAGCCCCATGACAATCAAAACTAGAATTGTTTTGCTAACACTCAATACTAAAATCGGTAATTTGGTAAAAATAAATTATATCAAAACAATAACCATGGATAGAAACAATAACCAAGGAATCAACTAGAAGAATTGTGACCATTGACCAAGAGAATATGATTGTAATATTAATTTCCTCTTTCATCATTGGAAATGACACTAGAACTTACACTAAGTATGAAAAAAATAATCCAACGTTTCCCTAAGGATCAACGATAATTGTTTATCGATATGTTTCTATAAAATGCCAAGAAACAATATCCAAACAAATCAAAATGGACCCTTCACACCTCAACAAAAATATTCATATTGACTATAACTCATTCCTAAATCATCAACATACAACAAAAAATATACCTCAAAATAATGTGTCTAGGTAACTCATTTCGATCGGGACTCTAAAGATACTATGGTGAAACTTGACATGGCTCTTGTTTTGGACCACAAGGTAAATAATACATGTAGGCATCATTGAGCTCAAAATAAATGAGAAAACTATCATTATTACTAACAACATAGAATATCATTTTCCAAATCCTCCCTTGGCTAATGCCTCAGAAGAAGACACCAAGGGTATTCCTAGATCTATAGGAATATATGATCTTGTCACCAATATTATCAAGAGCTTCATTCACATATCATTCATTCATTTTCTCAAAAACTCTGCTACCCATCGCCTAGAATTATTAGATGCATTAGGTCTTGGGAACCTCACCTATGTTACCCCATATCAAGAAGTGAAAATGTACCACATTGAATCAGATATGTTTCCTGATAAATGGAACCTAAGGGACATTAGGTACTTCTTCAATATAAATATGTTTCATATAAACATCAAAGTGGCTAAGAGAGGTGATCCTTCCCTCTATTTACAATTTTGGTTCTACAATAGCCTTGTTAAAAAAGTGATGGTCAATGGCAGAGTTTTAATCAACATTTTCCCTTTCTCATTCTTACATAATCTCAAGTATGGTGAAACCAATTCTTCATCAACTTAAACTATACTACAAGCTTATATAATTCTCTAGTGTACTTCCAGTGGAATCATAATGCTTCCTACGACTTTGGGTTCTAAAACAGAGCTTACAAAGTTTACTTTTACAGATAGAGATATGAAATACAACGTGTGTCACACACCATATTTTATGAATGTTTTGGCATAGTAAATGTTTGATAATTAAAAAATAAAGTATATTCGTTAGATGGATAAGTATGTATATATAATTATATAAAAAAATATATACATGTAAATATATATGCGGAAACATATACATACATGCATATACATGTATACATAAGCATAGATATGCATTTATCTTCTAACGTTTGTTGCATTTTTTTGATGATTACCTTTAGGTTTGCATCATTGTATGTTGACTGATTGATTGGACTCCACCACTGTTTACACTAATCAATGATGTTTGTGATTGTTATGGTTACTTCTCATTGTTTAAGGTAATATTTCAATTATTAAGGTATTGAATGAGTCAGTCTTAGACCGCATTGCATTGTTAAAGATTGGCCACATTTCTTGGAAATAGATTAAAGTTGGATTTTTTTGATTGGTTTTAGACTACATAGAAAATAAAGTATGATGATTTACAACTATCCTTCCTTAGCATTAAAAATTATGGACATAAACCACTTTGCAAGGTAATTATTTGATGGTTATTATTTAAATGTTTTAATTATGAAGTTGATCCTTCTTGTCATTTAGAAAAATGGTCATGGACCATAGGCGAGGTAGTTATAATGTTTAAACCTTATTACAATGGTCATAGAGCATCGGAGAAATTAAATTTTTTATGTTTGGATAATGGTCTTAGACCATACTACATTGTTTATTGTCTAAACACATGGAAAAGGCTTGGCCTTAGACCACAAAGCAATTAAATTGTTTAAAAACTAGTGTTGAACCATAGTCATCGACTATATTACTTGCAATGTAAAATGTTTAATGTTGCTCGGAGATGCTCACAGACCACGAGGTAGGTAATAGTTTATTTTTAGTGATTATTGATTAGTGGTCATAGATCATTCGAGTTGCATGTAATTTGTAAGTTTTTTAGTAGCTAAAATTAGAGGGAAGCCATTACATGGCACAATCAATCATTTAATGGCATTAATGAAGAATATTTCTAAGGAACTGTAATGTCCCTCTCTTCCTAAGAGATCACTCAGTTATTCAGATTGGCTTATTACCGAATTCTCGTAGGCTAATGGAGATGGTAAGGGAATGCTTTGCAGAAAATACATGGGTTTATTTACTTTAGCTCACTTTATGACTTTTACTATGAAAGTGACTTTATTAAAATAAATTTATTTTATAAAGTGACTTTATAATATTAAAGTGACTTAATAAAGTTGAAGTGACTTTATTAAAATAAAGTGCAAATAATAAAAGTGAAATAAAAGACCATTTTTCCCAAAAGGGGGGGCGACCCATATTAAAGACATAAAGATTCATAAAATGAGATTTAAGAGGAATTTGGAGTCCGAGGTTGGTTGACTAGAATCTATATGTTTTTCTCTTTCATTTCATTTGGGTATCATACCATTTCTTTAAAAAATATAGATTTTGCAAATTTGGAGCAATGCTTCAAAACAAATTTGATTGAGGATGGAAACCCTCATTCGATTCAACCATAGAGAACATAAACCCTCTATTGGATTCACATATTTTGGGACAAAAACCTTTGAATATTCAAAGGCAATTCAATTCATGGATTGTAAGGGTTTGGCACTAGATCTGTACAACTTATTCTCAAAGTTTAGGATCAGAATTAACAAATAAAATATTCCAGGATTGACAACTTGGTCTCAGGCTATCTGTAGGTATTGGAAATTGGTTTGAGAATATTTGGTATTGTTGTTAATTTATTTATGCATTTCCAGCAATTGAGCACCTACAGTTTAATGTTAAAAATAAGGTTTTGGAGATTTATTCAGTTGGGGTTTGAGTGTAAGTTGTTGTTACAAATTTATAGTCAGCCAACTGTGATTAGATTTAGCCTTCATGGGTCCATGCTTATAGTTTTTTTCTTTGGAGTGTTAACTATATTTTCTAGGTATGTATTTAATGCATTCTTTTTAAGAATAATATTATGTTTTATGGAAAATCTAGTGGTTGTTGTATTATGATCAGTCTTGGATCAGATTTGATAGTTATTGTAAAAAAGCTTTTGCATAGTGAAATAAGTATTTCCCTTGGTTATGTATTATGATAATTACTGTAGTTACTTTGTATGCTTCTAGTATACTTTACAAGCATTAAAACAAGTATAAAACTACAACCAAACAATAAGAAATCAGATCTCAAAAATTACATGCTAAGTGTTTGATGAAATGGAAAATGACTCAAACTAAAAAAATGGATCAAATTTAGGAAGGGATATTTTAGTGGTATCAAAGAAGTGTATTCTCTCAACCTATGAGAGAAATTTTATTAAATAAATAAATGATCTTGCCAGCCTATAGGGTTATGATTTGATTCTATGCCACCATGAGAGATTGGTCCACACAAATATTACATACGTAGACAAGCACAACAAGAGGTTGGTCTGGAAATAGGTGTTAGAGCTAAAACCATGGGTGATAGATAGAAATATCCTCATATCCCTCCCTGGATTGATCAAGAGGATCCAGAAAGATAAATTTTTAGGACTATGGTAGTCACTTAGTAGTGGTTGATTCGTTCCATGGAACGTATGGAAACTACTCTTGACAAGTTGGCCTTGGATAGGCCAAGAGATATATATGAAAAAAGAGATAGATCCATATCAGTTGTTAGCAGTCATAAGAGGAAAATTAGATCACCTTTGGAGATTGGTAGTGTGAGGGGATATCCTCACAATGAGAGGAAGCACACTCATACAGATGAGAGGAGACCTACCTAGACAATAGATAGGCCTATGCATCCTAGTTTCTTGCCTAGAGATGACCCACTGGAGGTTGAAGATCCCCTTGAAGGAGTAGGGTTCCAGGACAAGGTTATGACAGCCAGTGATGAGTGGAGGAATTTACCACAACATGTGAGAGATGGTTTTCCCATTCCATAGTATTGTGTACAGAGGAGAGATAGTTTAAGGGCCAGACAGGATAGGAGGCCTAGATCATAGTAGAATAGGGAGTTGAAGTAGGCTACCAACAAGGTGACTCTTTTTGCCTTTGATGGTAGTGGAAATATCAGTATCAGATCTTGCATTCATAAGCTCGACATGTATCTTACCCTTAACCCTATGCAGGAGAAAGATGCTATTCATTTCACCACTCCACACCTTAAGGGAGTAGCATATGATTGGTGGCATCATGGGTTGGTCACACAAAACCATGATATTCTGAGGTCTTACAAAGAGTTCAGTGATATATTGATTGCAAGATTTGATTGTAAGGACATGGAGATATACTAAAAATATTTGGCACAACTCCACCAGGTTGGACATGTTAATGCCTACATCAATGAATTTCAGTGCATAGTAGTGATGGTTCCAGAGATGCCGGAAAAAAGGGTAGTGATGTTGTTTATAAAGGGACTTCATGATAGGATGAGAGGATTGGTCAAGGCTCTTAATCCTAGGACATTTCATGATTTCATTCGGACGACATTAGATGTGGACACATCCCCCACTTCTTATCAGCCCAATAAGAAACTTAATTACTTCACAAGAAACTTGATTTTACATGTTACTGGTTCTAACAGTAACTGGTGTTGGTCAAGGTGTAATCGGTGTCGTTTAGTCTTTTACATGTTACTGGGTCAGGAAGTGACTGGCGCCAGTCAAGTAGTAATAGGCGACAGTTACCTGTGTGATGTAGCTTTTATTTTTTGACAAAAATTAGAATAAATCAATCATTTTAAATATGATTTATTGATTGTAAAAGCATAGTTAAGTTACCCAAAATAGAGATATATGCATGTATGCATTGTATGAGGGTAAGTAAGGAGAAGAGAATAAAAATAGCAATTATTTTGCATGTAAGCTTTCTTGATGAGAAAGAAAGAGTAGCTGAGTGAGGAAAAAGTATTGAACATCCTGTGAGGTGTTGGAAGATAGTATATCTTCATTATATTTCCTTTGTAAAGCACTGAATAATAATAATATTGGTCATTTCTTGGTGGACGTATCCCACATTGGGTGAACCATGTTAAATCTGGTGTAATCTTTCTCTTGTTTATTTTATCTTCTAGTTATTTCCACATTCATTACTTGTATGATTGCTTTGATTATAGATATGTGTAACACTGTTATATGGTTTAACCCCCAAAACTGGTATCAGCGCTTTAATTGAGGGTTTTGTGTGTTGACGGATTTACTCACAAAGGGTTTTTTGATTGAGTGGGAGCTACAACAATGGTAGAAGAAAAAAATAAAAGGTAGAGAAATTTGACGGTTGTAATAATCAATTATGGAAGATGAAGATTGAGGATTATTTGTATAAAAGAGATTTATATTTACCGTTGGATAAGAATTCTAGACCTACGAAGATGACTGATGAAGAATGGAAGATTCTTGACAGAAAGGATTTGGAATCTATAAGATTGAGCCTGACAACATCCATGGCTTCCAATATTATAGAAGTGATTTCTATGGTAGGGTTAATGAAATCTCTTCCTAATTTATATGAAAAACCTAGTGCTTTAAATAAATTTTATTTGATGAAGAAAATATTTAGTTCTAAGATGCATGAAGGTGCATCTACATCTAATCATTTGAATGATTTCAAATCTATTGTAAATCAGTTAAAATTAGTTGATATACCATTTGATGATGAAGTGAAAGCACTTTTATTCTTATGTTCTTTGCCTGATATTTGGGATAACTTGGTAATGGCGGTTAGTAATACAACATCTGCTAATAATATTTTGAAGTTTGATGATGTGGTTAGTATAATCTTAAATGAATAAATTCACAGGAAGAGTAGATAGGAATCATCATCTAGGAATGCTTTGAATGTAGAAAGTAGGAGCAGGAAGAAGGAGAGATCCAAGAGTACCAGTAATGGGAAATCAAAGTCAAGGGATAATAAATCTAAATCCAGAGGTAAGGGAATTACTTGTTGGAAATGTGGAAATAAAGGACATGCAAAGAAAGATTTTTGGCCAAACGATAAATAGAAATAACAACTAGACAAAGGTGAAGAATCAAATCTTGTTGCATCAGAGGTAATGCAATATTCTCTTATTATTTCTTTAAATAATATAATTGAATCATGGGTTTTAAATTCAGGAGCTTCTTTCCATGCAACTCCTAATACGGGTTATTTAAGAAATTATGTCTAGGGCAATTTTGGGCATGTTTATTTGGGTGATGATGAACCTTGCAGTATTACTGGTAAAGGGGAAGTTCATCTAAAATTGTAGAATGGAAATACATGGGTATTGAAATATTTGAGGCATGTGTAAAGCCTCAGGAGGAATCTTATTTTTGTAGGATAACTAGGTGAATCTGGTTACATGGTTATTTTTACAAGAGACTCTTGGAGAGTCACCAAAGGTGCGTTTTTGTGGCAAGAGGTAAGAAGGTAGGAACAATATATTTATCTACTTGTATTAATGATTCCTTTTCTGCATTATCTACTTCAAATTCAGATGCATGCATGTGGCATAATCGGTTGGGTCATATGAGTCAAAAAGGAATGTAGATATTAAAGGTTAAGGGTAAGTTATTAGATTTGAAATATTTAGATCTTGATTTCTGTGAGCATTATATCTTTGGAAAGCAAAAGAGAGTGAGATTTACCAAAGTTGGGGCAACTAAGAAGGAGAAAAAATTGGAGCTTGTACACTCAGATGTGTGGGCACCAGCTCAGGTAGCTTCTCATGGAGGATCCTAGTATTATGTTACTTTCATTGATGATGCTACAAGAAAGGTATGGGTTTATTGTATTAAACGTAAATCTGATGATTTTGAGATTTTTAAAAGATGGAAATCCCTTGTTGAGAATGAATAAAATTCTAAGTTAAAGTGCCTTAGATCTAATAATGGTGGTGAATACTGTAGCAAGGATTTCAATGATTATTGTTCAATGAATGGGATAAGTAGAGAAAGAATGGTTCCAAAAACACCACAGGAGAATGGTGCTGCAAAAAGAACGAACATGATAATCATGGAACGTACTAGAAGTATGAGAATACATTCTAGACTGCCCTTACAGTTTTGGGCGGAAGCAGTTGATACAGTCGTTTATTTAATTAACAGTGGGCCTTCAAGTTCACTAGATGGAGGAATACCAGAGGAAGATTGGATCGGAAAAGAGGTAGATCTTTCTTTTCTTAAATTTTTTGGTTCATAAGTTTTTGTGAATGTTGATAAGAAAAATATGAAAAATTTAGATGCAAAATCCAAGAGATGCACTTTCATTGGTTATGGATCTGGTGATTTCGGTTTCCATTTTTGGGATTTAGAGAATTCTAAAATTATTAGGAGTCGTGATGTTGAATGAAATGAAAAGAGAATGTACAGGGAACAAATTTTTGTACCCAAGAATGAACTGGTTAAGAATTTTATGAATGAAAATGAACTCTCGGATTTAAAAATATTACCTGCAAGGTTACACAGTAACCGGGTGTCAATTTACCCTTGACCGACATTGGTCAATAGAACCAGTATCGGTTATAGAAGAGCCAAACCAGAATCAATTAACAAAAATGATGTCAGTTACAGGTGACCAATGTCGGTCACTATTAGATTTGGATACAAATGTCCAGGAGGTCCAAATTGAGCCTCTAGTACCCCAAAATCCCGTGAGAAGGTCATAAAGGGTAAGTAAACCTCCAGAAAGATTTACACCTTCTCTATTTTATTTATTATTGACTGATAATGGTGAACTAGAGAGCTTTGAAGAAGCAATGTAGGATAAGACCCACGTCTAGTGGGAGCATGACATGGATGAGGAGATTGACTCCTTGGAATAGAACTAGCCTTGGGATTTGGTTAAGTTTCCAGCAGGTCAGAGAACATTGCATAACAAGTGGGTTTATAGGATCAATGAAGAAGAGGGTGGATAGAAAAAAATACAATTCAAGGCTTGTAGTAAAGGGATTTACACAGAAAGTAGGCATTGACTTTGGTGAAATATTTTCTCCTGTTGTTAAGATGATTTCTATTGGTACTGTATTGAGCTTATTTGCAGTAGAAGATTTGCATTTAGAGCAACTAGATGTGAAGACAACTTTCCTTCACAGTGATTTGGATGAAGAGAATTATATGCAGCATTCATTTTGTTATGAAGTCAAGGGTAAGGAGAAACTTGTGTGCAAATTGAAAAAGAGCCTATATGGGCTCAAGTAAGCTCCAAGGCAATGGTATTTGAGATTTGACAGTTTTATGCATGAGCATGGTTATATGAGATGTGAATCTGACCATTGTGTTTATTTTAAAAATGTTGAAAATGGGATCTATGTTATTTTTTTACTGTATGTGGATGATATGTTGATTGTAGGATCTAGTATGAAGGACATTATTAAAATTAAAGAAAGGTTAGCTCACACATTTACAATGAAGGATTTGGGAGTTGCCAAGAAAATCCTTGGCATGCAAATTCACCAAGACAGTTAAAATAAGAAGTTGTATTTGTCTCAGGAGGCTTATATCAATAAGGTGTTGGAAAGTTTTAATATGCAAAGATCAAAACATGTTGGTACACCTATGACTGGACACTTCAAATTGAGAAAAGAACATTTTCCTTCATCAAACGAGGAGGTTGAGTACATAGCACATGTTCCCTCTGCTTCAAAAGCAAGAAGTCTTATGTATGCCATGGTTTGTACTAGACTAGACATTACACAGGTAGTGGGAGTTGTGAGCAAGTTTATGGCTAATCTAGGTAAAGAACATTGAAAAGCAGTCTAATGGATTCTTAGGTATTTGAGAGGGACATCCGACATGGAGTTATGCTATGGAGGGTCAGATAATTCTTTACGTGGCTATGTTGATTTAGATATGGATAGATATTTGGATGGCAGGAGAAGCACCACTGGATATATTTTCATAGTAGGTGGAATGACAGTTAGCTGGATTTCGAGATTGCAAAAGGTTGTGGCTTTGTCTACTACATAGGAAAAATATGTTGCAGCTACAAAAGCTAGCAAGGAGATGATATGGATGAGCAGGTTCATGTAAGATTTGGGAAAGGAGTAAGAGGATTGCATATTATACAGTGATATTTAGAGTGTGATTCATTTGGCAAAGAACTCAAAAATTTTATTCAAGAACCAAACATATTCAGTTGAGGTGTCACTTCATACGGCGGGTGTTGGAGGATGGACAACTAAAGTTAGAGAAAATCCATATGGATGAGAACCATGCAGATATGCTAACAAATCCATTGGTAAGGGAGAAGTTGGAGCTTCACTCCACTTTTGTTGGTATTCAAGTTTAAGACTTGAAGAGGAAGAAATGGGCTAAGGAAAAGTAACCAAGGATTGTGATGCACAGTACAGTGCAACAATTGATCTCCAAGTGGGAGATTGTTGAGAATGAAGCTTAATTACTTCACAAGAAACTTGCTTTTACATGTTACTGGTTCTGACAGTAAATGACGTCAGTCAAGGTGTAACCGGGGTCGATTAGTCTAGGTCAGGAAATCACTGGCACTGGTTAGGCAGTAACCGACGATGGTTACCTGTGCGACGTAGATTTTTTTTTGACAAAAATTAGAATAAATCAATTATTTTAAAGATTATTTATTGATTGTAAAAGCATAGTTAAGTTACCCAAAATAGATATATATGCATGTATGCATTGTATGAAGGTAAGTAAGAAGAAGAGAATAAAAATAACATTTATTTTGCATGTAAGTTTTCTTGGTGAGCAAGAAAGAGTAGCTGAGTGAGGGAAAAGCATTAAACATCTTGTGAGGTGTTGGAAGACAGTTGATGTTCATTGTATTTCCTTTGTAAATCACTGAATGATAATATTGGTCATTTCTTGGTGGACGTAGACCACACTAGGTGAACCACGTTAAATTTGGTGTAATCTTTCTCTTGTTTATTTTATCTTCTGGTTATTTTTGCATTCATTTCTTGTATGATTGATCTGATTATAGATCTATGCAACATTGTTATATGGTTTAACCCCAACAGGAAGTGATAGTGGTCATGATGTACATGAGGGGAAATCCCAGATAGAGATGGGAGAGGATGAGGCATTGGATTCATCCAATGTCATTATTGCCTCACTTTTAGGAGTCCTTAGGCATCATCGCTTTCGGTTTGAAAGGACTAATTAAGGGGTAGTGGGTTGTTTGCTTGATAAATAGTGGAGTTATGCACAACTTCATATATGAGGGGTTGGTTGGGAAGCATGGATTACATGTTGAGGACTTTGAGGGGTTTAATGTACAAGTTGCAGACATATTTTCTATGAGTTGTACTAAGAGGATTCCTCAGCTTAGCATCCAAATGGGGGACTACACATTGACCAACGATTTCTATGCAGTTCGTCTTGGTGAGATTGATACAATTGTTGGGAATTCAGTGGCTACAATCCCTTGGTAGGTATGTGTGGGATTTCAGGAGGATGGAGTTAGAGTTTATGGTGGATGGGAAGAAGGTTGTGCTTAGGGCTCTTTCTGATGGTGGGCCTAGAGTTGTTTCAGCACATAGGATGGAGTCCATTGTCATACATGGAGAGGTTACATGGGAATCTCAATGCTTCATTTCATCCAAATCTTCTTCAGATAGTGGGAAGCCCTTTCATGTGGATATCCAGTCAAAATTGGATATACACGACCTAGTTTTTGGTGACATTCCTCCAGGTAGACAACCATACAGGGGATTTGAGCATGTCATAGAGCTAGAGGAGGGTGCCAAGCCCATGATTACTATTCCTTATCGTCATCCTAAGAAATTCAAGGATGAGATAGAGAAGGCCATCAGAGAGCTCTTAGATATGGGACATATCCTTCCTAGTTATAGCCCCTTTTCTTTTTCAGTTGTATTGGTGAAGAAGAAGGACAGAGAGCATGAGGATGTGCATTGATTACCGTGCTCTCAACAAGAAGACTATCAAGAATAGGTATCCCATTCCTCGCATAGATGAGCTATTGGATGAGTTGTATAGAGCTATCTATTTTTCGAAGATTGATCTTCGATCAGGATACCATCATATTCGTGGTCATGATGAGGAGATTCACAAGACATCCTTCAAATGTCACTACGGGCACTATGAGTTTTTGTTGATGCCATTCAGCCTCACTAATGCACCTGATACATTCCAGTCATGCATGAACCATCTCTTCAACAGACAGTTGAGGAAGTTTTTGCTAGTAGGTTTTTAGGACATCATGATTTACAGCAGGACATGGGAGGAGCATTTGAGGCACCTTGATGAGGTACTTGGCATCCTGGAGACACAGTCTCTATTTTCTAAGATGTGCAAATGTGAATTTAGACTTACAAATATTTTATATCTTGGGCACGTCATTGGGGCCGACGGGGTCAAGGTTCATTAAGAGAAGATATAAGCTATACAGGATTGGCCGCCACCTAGGAACATTTCAGATTTGCATGGATTCCTAGGTTTATGTGGTTACTACAGGAGGTTTGCTAGAGGCTATTCTGAGATTGCAGCTCCATTGACAGATCTTACATGGAAGGGGACATTTAGCTGGATAGATGAGGCACAGGTGGTATTTGATAGGCTCAAGGTGGTTATGAAAACTTATCCAATTTTGTCTCTTCCAGATTTCTCTCAACCCTTCATATTGGAGTGTGATGCTTCTATTATGGGTATTGTTGTAGTTCTTATGCAGGACTATCATATTATTTCCTACGAGAGTCGGAAGTTGAGAGACAATGAGAGGTTGTACTCCACCTATGATAAGGATATACTCAACATTATGCATGCCTTGGCGAAATTCATACAATATTTGGTAGGTGGGAATTTTGTGGTGAGGACCGACCACAATAGCTTGAAATACTTTTGGGAGAAAAAGGAGCTCAATATGAGGCAGAAAAAGTGGGTCAGTAAGATTTAGGCATATTATTTTGACATTGAGTATGTCAAAGGTAAGAAGAATGTAGTGGCTAATGCACTTTCTAGAAAACCACATCTTGTTTCCCTATGTTCTTTGAATGAGATTTCAGCAGATTGAAAATCTCAACTATTAGTTGAGTATTCCAAAAATACTTTTTGCGTGTGAAATTATGGATGGTAAAATTCAGGATGAGTGATACAAGGTGATGGCTGATTTGATTGTTTATAATGGCAGAATTTACCTAGTTCCTGAATCTAAGCTTAAGGAGAAGATTCTGCATGCCTTCCATGTTACACCACTTGCAGAACATCCAAGGTATTTCAAAACATACAAGCAAGTTAGAGAGAGATTCTCTTGGAAGGGTACCAAGGAGGATGTCATACGCCATGTCCGTGAGTGTATGAATTGTCAACAAAATAAGTCATAACATACTTTTCCAGTAGGTTTATTGCAGCCCTTGCTAATTCCAGAACAGAAATGGGAAATTATTTCGATGGATTTTATTACAGGTCTCCCCATAGTTCAATGGAACGATTGCATTTATGTGGTGGTTGAAATATTGACAAAGTATGCACACTTCTTCGCTATTCCAACCAGATTTAAGGCACCGCATGTCTGGCTCATTTATTCTTCCGTGAATTATTCAGATTGCATGGACTTCCAAAGAACATTATTAGTGATCGGGATAGCAGGTTTTTGAGCACCTTTTGGTAGGATATTTTCTGATTGGTTGGTATAGAGTTGAATCTGAGTACTAGTTATCACCCTCAGACAGATGGACAAACAAATATTGTGAACTATGAACAAATGGATAGAGGGCTATCTTCGCAACTATGTTTCGGGGCAGCAAAAGGCATGGGTGAGATGGTTGTATTTTTTTGAGTATTACTATAATACTACTTACCACATGTCTATTGGTATGACCCCCTTCCGAGCATTGTATGGGTATGATGTGGAATCTTTCATTGATTTGTCTTTTGGGGATAGTAGATATCCTAAGGCTCAGGAGTGTTTATAAGATAGTCAGGATATCCTTAAGGTACTTAAGGATAATATTCAGCATGCTCAGAACTAGAAGAAGATGTATGCGGACCGGGACAAGATTGAGAGATCATTTGAGGTGGGAGAAATGGTATTTTTACGCCTACAACCATATAGATAGAGTAATCTCAAGAAGAGTGGTTCAGAAAAAACTTAAGCCTCATTTTTATGGTCCATACAGAGTATTGAGGAGAGTTGGAGAGGTAGCTTATGAGCTAGATTTACCTTCCGAAAGTAAGATATACAATTTTTTCCATGCTTCTTGATTGAAGAAGGCATTAGGGCAGCACATGGTTTCTTCTACTGAGTTTCCACCCTTAGATGAGGAGGGGAGATTGGATTTATTTCCTGAGGAGATCCTTGATAGGAGAGAGAGGAGATTGAGGAGTAGAGTGATTCAGGAGTACCTAGTTAAATGGAGAGATTTCTCATTGGAGGATGCTACATGGGAAGGAGATTCTATACTTCAGCATCCAGATTTACAATTGCTTGGGGACAAGAAATCCCAAGAAGGGAGGACTCTAATGTCCCTTATCTTCCTAAGAGATCACTTAGTTATCCAGATTGGCCTATTACTGCATTCCCGTAGGATAATGGAGATGGTAAGGGAATGCTTTGCGGAAAATACATGGGTTTAGTTACTTTAGCTCACTTTATGTCTTTTATTATGAAAGTGACTTTATTAAAATAACTTTATTTTATAAAGTGACTTTATAATATTAAAGTGACTTAATAAAGTTGAAGTGACTTTATTAAAATAAAGTGCAAATAATAAAAGTGAAATAAAAGACCATTTTTCCCAAAAGGGGGTTGAACCCATATAAGAGACATAAAGATTCATAAAATGAGATTTAAGAGTAATTTGGAGTCCAGGCTTGGCTGATTGGAATCTATATATTTTTCTCTTTCATTTCATTCGGGTATCATATCATTTGTTAAAAAAAAATAGATTTTACAAATTTGGAGTAGCACTTCAAAAGAACTTGATTGAGGACGGAAACCCTCATTCGATTCAACCATAGAGGACAGAAACCCTCTATTGGATTCACATATTTGGGGACGAGAAACCTCCAAATATTCAGAGGCAATTCCATTCAGGGATTGTAAGGGTTTGGCACATGTCTATATATTTTATTCTCAAATTCTAGGATTAGAATTAACAAATAAAATATTCCAGGATTGGCGACTTGGTCTTAGGGTATTTACAAGTATTGGAAAGTGGTTTGAGAATCTTTGGTATTGCTGTTAATTTATTTATGCATTTCCAGTAGTTGAGTGCCAAGGTTTTGATGTTAAAAATCAGATTTTGGAGATTTATTCAGTTGGGGTTTGAGAGTAAGTTGTTGTTGCAAATGTACAATCCTCTTTCCAGCCAGATGTGATTAATTTATTTATGCATTTCCAGTAGTTGAGTGAGGGTTTGATGTTAAAAATCAGATTTTGGAGATTTATTCAGTTGGGGTTTGAGAGTAAGTTGTTGTTGCAAATGTACAATCCTCTTTCCAGCCAGATGTGATTAGATTCAGACTTCTTGGGTCCATGCTTGTAGCTATTCTTCTTTGGAGGGTTGACTATATTTTCCGAGTATGCAGTTGATGCATTCTTTTTTAGAATAATTTTATGTTTTATGGAAAATCTAGTGGTTGTTGTATTCTTATCAGTCTTAGATCAGATTTGATATTTATTATTAAAAACCTCTTGCATAATGAAATAAATATTTCCCTTGGTTATATATTATGATAAGTATTGTAGCTCCTTTGTATGCTTCTAGTATACCTTACAAGCATTGAAACAAGTATAAAACTGCAAGCAAACAATCAGAAATCAGATCTTAGCAGTTGCATGCTAACTGTTTGACGAAATGTCAAATGACTCAAATTTTTTTTTTATAAAAGGATCAGATTTGGGAAGGGATCTTCAAGAACTAGTATCTTTCTTAGCAAGACAAAACATGTGCTCCTACTCCTCATTTGCATTTTGGAGTTTTTTTTGGTTGTTTTGGGTTGTTTGAAATGCATGGGGGTTTTTAAAGGAGATATTGTGGAGGAAACAATTATCGTTTGCATGTATTGATGGAGCTATTTTTACTGGCAAAGTGTTATTTAAAATATCTATTGGAAATTTTTATGGGATTTTTGGGAAGCATTCAAGGTGCATATTTCAAGAAAACAAGAAAGAAACCAAAGCAAATCATGCATGGGTTATCTTACCTCTATTTTTGTTGTGTTTATTATGAAATATGAAAAATTATTTGAGTTCTATTGTTTATGAATCTGGACTAGTTTTTAAGTATATTAAGAAATTTTGAAGGGAAACTGAAAGGAAAAAATAAGAAATGAAATGGGTTTTCATGACTATTTGAAAATCTAGATTTTGTTTTATTTGAACTTCTTGTTTTTGCTATTTTGAATGAATACATATGCATGATGTTTGTAGATCTTGTTGAGGGATGTATCATAATGAAAACGGTTGCTTGGGTTTTGTTATTTGAAAACATATATTTTTCCATTTGTTTTTTCTTAAGAAATTTCGACGAGAAACTTGAATCTAAATGAGTTATTTAAGTTAGATACTTTGATTTGAAATACATAAATAAGTAATAAGTTTTTATGTATTTTTATTAGCTCATGAAGAGATTTTTTCCTTCTCTTAAAAGTTTGTTTGGGTCTTGAGAACTTTTTTTTATTAAAGAGATGATGGATGAGAAGAGATTTCGTTTTCTAGGCTCATTTGTAAATAAAAAGAAGGGTTGTTATTTTAATAACAAGATTTGGATTTATGGGTCTTTGGGACTATTATGTGAAATTATTTTGAATAATGTTGTTTTGATGGAATCTCCATTTATTAAGTGAGTTAAACTTGTCTTTGGGTTTTTTGATCAGGTAAGTGAATCTTGTTTTCAACCTTTAAAGGGCTTAGTTATTTTAAGTTGTTTTTAGCTCGTTTAAGCTCACCTTTGTCAATTTATTAAGCTGGGTGAAGCCTGGTAAGCTATATAGCATGGTTGTATTGTTTGTTGACAAAGGAATGAACCCTTCTTTGTTGTTAAAATTCTAAATTTGTTAAGTCGAGTTGAGGCTTAGACATTTGTGAATTTTTTTTTAATTAGGATTGATTTCTTGATAATGTTCTAGCTTCTTTTTTAGCTTGTTAAAAAGAGGATTATTGGGTTTAGTTCCAAATAAATTTTGTCGTAGGAACTCTTCCCTAGTTATTGTTTGGGAATAAGTATCTAGTATACTCGTAGCCTGAATGAATTATTGTTTTTTTTTCCAACAGGTAGTAAATGTTAATTGTTTGATATGATGTTGACATTGACTTATAATTGTATCATTTTGTGGAAATGATTATGAATTTGTAATCATAACTGTTTGAATATTTTATTTAAGTAAGATAGCCATCAATTGTTGAAAATATATGATTATTTATAAAACACAATTTTGTTTTATATTCTTTTGCAATAATATCAGAAAAGGTTGATGAGATAGTTTGAATCATCTGATTATGAATGTTGAACATTTAAGAAGTCTACCTTGTTGATTGATCGTGGTAATAATAAATTTCATTTGTAAGTTGTTTAAATAGTTTAAAATATACTTATTAGTTGGAATCTTGGATTGTTGATAGATAGCTTCATTATGTAGTATCATTTCATTTGAACAGTGAGATATAAACTTAATTAATGAATTATGAATTTTATTAGTTATCAGTTAGGATATCCTTAACATATTCCTTTTTTCATTCTAAATACAACAAGAATATAAGTTGAGTAACTCATGTTAGTTCTTTGAATTGACCCATGTATACATTTTATCTCTCATACATTGCGCAAGATAGAGTGAAATTTATGAATTGGTTGATTGGATTGTTTACGCATGATTACGTCATGTTTATTGTTTAAAAATACGATAAGAATTATTGTATTTAATTGTAATGCGAAATTATTATCTTCGCGAGATGATTTAGGGTATTTTGCCTATTTTTCTATCATGATTAAATGTATGTCATCATTTTGGAAAATAAGAACTTAACCTTATTATGTTTAAATAAAATACTTTTTTTTTTGGAATCATGATATGTGAAATATGAAGGCGTTTACATATTATTTTACAACATAGTATGAATAAAGTTATTGATATTAAGTTATGTAATCATAAGAGATTTCATTGATTCATTATGGTTGAACAAATATGTCGATTGACAAACATGGTATGATATGGAAAACAATACAATGGAAACAACATTATATTATTATTGTACCTTATTAAATAAAGTACATAATTCATATCAAAGTGACGATCAAATGAGATTAAAGGATTGTTTTAAAAATGTATTGAATGGATTAACTTTATATAACACGTGGTGAAATAAGCTTATATTTAACAATAACACTATGCTATGATAAATCAATAAGAGGTACCCATAAAGGATAGTAAATCATTGAGTTACTATATTCCTCTATCAAGAAACGAATAATGTGTTATGATACCTAATAACATATCGTAAAGACGATATTATTTACTTATCTTACATAGATAACTAAAATTGTAAATGAAGTATAGACATGGGTAAGTGCAGTAAGTTGGTGGACGATTAAGTGGACATAAAAACCCAAAAATTAGGCACCATGCTTATCGCAAAAAAAAAAATTATAGGTTCGGTGATTTCCGAACCTAAAACCGTGATCGCGATCCTCTGAGACAAAAAAAACAAACTTGCAACTTCTCATTTCCCCCCATTTTTCCTATCCAACCACAATTTATCCTATACCTTTGGCACTCGCGCTTTAAATACCCCCTAAAAATTACTCTTCAGAATTCTAGATCGCGATAGTTGTAACCATGCCGCCAAGACAAAGAGGTAAGCCCTCGATTTTGATCAATTTGTTTGCATTTTAGGTTTTTTTTGTGATTTTCATGAGTTTTTCAATTTTTTGTTTATGTATACATTTTTTTTGTTTTTTCAGTTGCTCGGCAAGCTCATAATCCTGTAAACCGTCAAAATATTCCTCAAAACCCTCCAAAAAATCCTCAAAACCCTCTAAACATAGATCCGCCTCTTGTGGCTCCTTCTATCCCCATGGAACCAATAGGAACACAAGTTGATATCATTGGAAGAATTTGAAAAAATAAAATTTTCATCGAGAACCTTATTCAAACTATAATACAAAATCATGCCACAAAACTGTCCCACATGACTTTAGCCAACACATTGCAAACATTGATTGGCGAAGTTGACTCCATAACCAACCAAATAGATAGATGGAATACCTTTAGAGGTGATTGTAGGTAGTGGTATGTAGATAAATTATCCCATGCGGCCATAAAAGACAAAAAAATTGGAAAATATCAAATTTGTGCATTATTTACTAACCCAAGAACCAATGCCCCCCCACAGCTACTTGCAAATGGTTCCCAATCCATTGGTGCCACGATGGCCAAATCAAGAACAATTTTTGGGACCGATGGTGGATGGTTTTTGATTATCCACCATGCAACAACAATGAGGTTCCTCTCTATTTTTTGAAGAAAATATATTGTGAGTTCATGCTTAATGAGGTCCCAAATTATTTTGACTTTTCTTATTTTTATGGGTGAGGTGGTGACTCTGCACAAAGTAGACCTGGTGCACGCATAGGTCAACCAAGGATCCCCCATGCCTCAAAACCCCCACTACCTTCAGTTATCCCTTCTACAGTGAAGGAGGTTGTGGAGATTGACACACTACATGCATTAAGGGAGCTCATTGACACTCTGACCCAACATAGTGAGAAGATTGCATCTAGTGATATTGGTGGAGGCGTCAGTTCTAACGCACCACACCACTGTGGATCATGTGGTGTCGTATGCACTATGGGCTAGACATCATTTGTTGGATCACATGATTTCTTTTCTCTAGATGAGATGATGGCGGATGTTTTTAGAACTGGTGCAAAGGATCTTGGTCTTTCACGGGTAAATGTCAAATAAATATTTAATATATATATACACAATAATTTAATTCATGTTTGATATTTTAATATATATGTATTTGATTGTACGTTATGTACATACATGTAAAAACTAATTTTTAATTTTATTTTAAATAGCAAGAGTCGGTGAAGGAAACATTCGGCGTCAACATGTTAGCTACTACAGTTGGGCATACATTATAAACGTAAGTTTCAAGTTGCACTTAAATTTCAAATTTCATTTGATTATGCAATTTTATTATTATAATGTTTCACCTGTATATGTACATATTAATATATGTTTGTCTTTTATACGCAGGAGCCTTACGGGTCATCATCTGCTCTGGGAATTGAGGCTACTAACATGCCTCATGTGAATTTTACGTAGGTTAGTTTCTCTTTACACTTTATTTCTAATTGTGGAAGTTCACGTGGATTATGCTTTGGCTCTATTATGTGGCAATCATGTAGATTAATATTGATTTGTACATGTTTTTTGTATAGCTTATGACTGCTAGAGATACTCCTCCATATATGGAAATTGTGGAGGCTGCTGTAGATACTGCCATAGTATCTGCAGATCCACTAATTGAGGTCCAATTTTTCAAATTTGTTAAATTTATTTAGGAATTATTTCTTATTACTTAAATCTACAATATAAAATTTTGTACATGAAATATTTAATTTGAAATTTAATTATTTATATGTAGCTTACCCATCTTGAGTCTATTGTTTTCCCTGCCATGCATCAATGACAAATTGATAGGGATCATGACATTGCGGTAAGATTTCACATGCATTTTAACTAAATTCTAAGTTTCTAAATTTTGAATGTATTTTAAAAATCTGGGTGTTAAAAACTTTTTGTTTATGATTGTGTAGATTAGGTTGCAGGCCTGCTTAGAGATGCCTAGGACCACATGGATGAAATATATAGTGTCATCTCCCTCCACTACATCCCCAAGTCATGGACATGCTACTTCTAACAGGGCAAAGAGAGGGAAGATGTTTCATGATTAGATTCATAGGGCCTGGATGTACATAGATATATATATGGGCCAGCTGGTCCTAGTTCATGATTCTTCTTAGGACATTGTATATATAGCCTTATGTGACCGCATGTGGTCCTATATGTATGACACACTTAGTTCGATATGTACAAATGTTATGAACTTATATTTTCAGAGACATGCATCCAGTACACTTAGTTCGAGATGTACACATGTTATGAACTTATATTTTCAGAGACGTGCGTCTCACACACTTAGTTTGATACATTATATATCCATGTGTTGGTTTTCATAACGATAATACTTCTATGTTTGATTTGATTTCATTGCACATGATATCCTTCTATGTATGTATATTCTATGTATATTGGTTGTATATGTATGTTTGATTTAAAATTAAAAAACTATGGTGTAACATATATGAATATAACGTTACTATGGTGCAACACTGCATGGTACAATTGTTAAGAAATTAAGGGAAGCATGTATCAACATGGGCAACTTATCATTTTCCTCTTAAGTCATGAAAAATATTTCATACCTTGAATCTTGAAATAAGATGTCTTCCCTTGGGTCATTTGGTGTTTTGAACTGTGTATTTATTTTATTTATCAGAAGGATATTATTAATTTTACCATTGATGAGTATGGTGGTGTATGACCAATCCATCTTTATATCCCCACCAATATCATGATAGAAACTTTGGCTCAACAATATACCATACGTAGCTAGCATGTCTTCCACAAGAATTTCCATCTTGATTTTCTTGTCAGGGAAGTCTATAAATTCTACTTGAGAATCTTTCACCTTGCCAAAAAGAGGTAATTATTTTGTTTTCATGTAATAACAATTGCCAATAGCATGGTTGAGAGTAATACCAATAGAGTTAGCAAATTTTATAAGCATGACATTGTCAGAGGCGCCAAAGTCAATAATGGAATTATTAAATTTATACCCATTGACCAACAAGGAAAGATAGAAAGGTTCTTATTTCCCAGAAGAGGAGGATTTTAAGGAATGAGTGGTTCTAGGAATGAGTGGTTTTAGTAGTGGGAAGTGATTCTTTTAGTGTTGGTAGGATTCTTGGAACATGTATTTTTACTACTTCCTTTGATAAACTAGACGAGTTTATCAAAATTGCTTGGGGTGTTTTTTTATGTACTCATATTCAAATATTTGAATTTTATCTTTCTTAAAATGGTCACTGATGTAAAAATATGAGGAAGTGGTAGGCACATTAGGAACTGTGGAATCCTTGACATGAGTAGGATTTTCATTCTTAGGAATAATCAAAATAGAAATCGATTTGATAAGAGGAGGTGCAAAATACTTACCCAAAGAGGTAGATGGAGTCTTAGCTAAAGTAGTATTAGGATTCTTCTTAGATGACCCCATAGAAGTAGGAAATTGTGTTCCTCTTTCTTTGTTTTTTTCTATCGATTCACCATTTGAGGATTAAAGTGTTTTGCTTGGGATGTAGAAGAAGAGGCTTATTTATTTTTTTATGAGTGGGTGAACAATAAACAAGAGTAACTATTCATATCATCTATGGATTATTCAGGATGTTTGTTGGGTGAGTATTCACAATAACCAATAATTACATAACCATCTTCTTCTTCTCTTTCAATTTCTGATTCAACAATATCTTTTCCTTCATCTTCATAGGTTCCGCATATTTCATTAAGCTGGTGGAGATTCTAAGGAAAATATTTTAACCAGTACTGATTACAGGTTTTGTACCCCTAGATAATAAGATATATATAGGTCGAGGCCTTATTGTGGTACCATACAAGAAGAGATTTCATTGCTTCCGGGGCTACTTTGTTTGGGCATAGTCCCTTAAGAGCCCTGAGACCAAAAAATCATTCAACTTCGGCGTGTGACTACGCAGTACTCCGTGGCACCTAAGGACGTCTTGTTTGATCCTACACCTCTGTGTAGGGACCCTATGCAATAGCTTGTCTTGGTTTTTTCCTTCTCTAATCGGTGCTCTCGCTGCCCTATTGTTTGCAAAAGCACCAAATAGTGTAGTTTGAGATAGTGTAAGGATGTCAAATGGTATATTTTGCAAATGGTGGGTTGTGGCACCGAACCTAATGTGCTGACACATCTGGGTGGAAAGGTGAATGCTAGAGGAGGAATTTTTTTTAGTGCGTGACAACGTTGTTTCTTTTGAGCTACTTCATTCGGGCATAGTCCCTTAAGAGCCCTAAGACAAAAAAATCATTCAACTTCGACGGTGACTACATAGACTTCGTGGCATCTAAAGATGTCTCGTTTAATCCTACACCTTGGCATAGGGACCCTCTGTAATATCATTTCTTGGTTTTTTCCTTCTCTAATCGGTGCTCTCGTTGCCCTATTATTTGCAAACGTACCAAATAGTGAAGTTTGAGACAGTGTAAGGCTGTCAAATGGTATATTTTGTAAACAGTGGGTCATGGCACCGAACCAACTGCACCAAAACATCAAGGTGGCTAGGTGAACACTAGAGGAGACATCGGTTTGGTTCACAACAACGTCGTTGCTTCCAGGATACTTCGTTTGGGCATAGTCCCTTAAGAGCCTTGAGACCAAAACATTATTCAACTTTGACGGGTGACTACACAGACTCCGTGACACCTAAGGACATCTCGTTCAATCCTACACCTTGGCGTATGGACCCTGTGCAATATCCTATCTTTGTTTTTTCCTTCTCCAATCGGTGCTCTTGTTGCCCTATTGTTTGCAAACGTGCCAAATAGTGTAGTTTGAGACAGTGTAAGGATGTCAAACAATATATTTTGCAAACGGTGGGTTATGGCACCAAACCTATTGTGCCAAAACATCTGGGTGGCTAGGTGAATGCTAGAGGAGGCATATTTTTGGTGTACGACAACGTTGTTGCTTCCACGCTACCTCGTTCGAGTGTAGTCCCTTAAGAGCTATGAGACCAAAAAATCGTTCAACTTCAACAGGTGACTACGCGGACTCCGTGGCACCTAAGAATGTCTCATTCGATCCTACATCTCGGTGTAGGGACCCTATACAATATCTTGTCTCATTATTTTTCTTATCCAATCGGTGCTCTCGTTTCCCTATCATTTGCAAACGCACCAAATAGTGCAGTTTCAGAAAGTGTACGGTTGTCTAACGGTATATTTTGTAAATGGTAGTTTGTGGCACTGAACCGACTATGCCGACACAATAATCTACAATAATCTGTATCCTACACCTTGGCATAGGGACCCTCTACAATAATCTGTATCATTTTTTTCCTTCCCCAATTGGTGCTCTCGCTGCCCTATTGTTTGCAAACGTGTGGAATAGTGCAATTTAAGCCAGTGTAAGGCTGTCAAATGGTATATTTTGCAAACGATGGTCATGGAACCAAACTGACTGTGCTGACATGTCCAGGTGGCCAGGTGAACACTAGAGGAGGTGTCATTTTGATGCGCGACAATGTCATTGCTTCCGGGCTACCTCGTTTGGGCATAGTCCCTTAAGAGCCATGAGACCAAAAAATTGTTCAACTTTGACGAATGGCTATGCGCACTCCATGGCACCTAGAGATGTCTCGTCTGATCATATACCTCGGTGTAGGGACCCTATATAATAGTCTGTCTCAATTTTTTCCTTCTCCAATCGGTGCTCTTGCTGCCATATTTTATGCAAACGTGTGGAATAGTGCAGTTTGAGTCAGTGTAAGGTTGTCAAATGGTATACTTTTCAAACAGTGGGTCGTGGCACCAAACCGAATGTGCACACACATAGGGATGGTCTTGTAAACACTTAGGGAGGTTTCATTTTGGTTCTCTAAGCTCCAGGTCCTTCTGGGATACCTCCTCCAGAGCCAAAAACCCCCTCCATAGTACATAAATTGTTGTTAACTACTTCTCTTAGCTTTGAGAATTTATAATTCTCTACTAACAGTGCCAACCATGTGAAGGTGGAAGCTTTTCTGGCATGATTAACCTGCACATAAAAGTGTTAGTCAAAGAGATTTAAGTTTCAAATCAAAACCATACTAGATATATACAAAATACACAAATTTAATAAAATATATGAACTTAAATTTATCTAACTAACAAATTTATATATACCAAAGAAATTATATATAACAGACATGAGCATTGTAAATTCATTCCAATGAACCATCAGGATCAGATCTACTCTGAATAGCGAACATGATTACTTCATGATATGACTCTCGAACCTTCCAAAGAATCTTGTTATTAGGCCTTCCTCAATATCTATACAGTTGAATATCTGTCGCTAGAACTAGATTCGAATATAAGAGTATTTTCTCGTGTGTCTCAAACTATTCAAACACCCAAACAGAGGAGTTTTTTAATGGATACCATCAAAAAAAAGTTCCAGTAACTACCACTGACCATGTAGGGTACTTGTACATACCCAAAATTATAGGGTACTGCACCACCCAAAAGACGTTACACATACCCCAATGATGATACAAGTCTCCTCGCAAGGTGTTCGAAATCTAGAAAATATCGCCAAGTATATGTTTGTATCCTGCATACCCTGCCTGGCCTCCGCATGCTTTGTTTTTTCCTTTGATCCCCTATTTTCTTGCATTTCGGTCTTCAGTGACGAGACTGCCACCCAGGACAGGGCGGCGGTCCCGTAACCACCGCCCTGCATAGGGCGGCGGTCCTGTTCGTATTTTCTAGTTTCTTCTTTCGATCGCGTCAAACGTAAATATTCAATTTCTACCCGCATTCTTCAGCTACTTTGCTTTGCATTTATGTTTTGGCCACCCTGTGAATAGTGTTTTTCCTTTGTTTATAGTAAAAGAGTTCAATTGGGAGTTACCCTCTGGTAAATGCATTTGCTATAAATAGCCATCTTGTTTTCAAACAAATGGCCCCTCACCTTCTCAATTCTATCATTCAGTCTTTGAATTTCTTGCTTAGAGTTCTATTAGTTTCATGTTTTGCATCAATTTTAGCTCTCCTTTGTTGTTTAGAAGTCATTCAATCTTCTTGTTTCACCTTACTTCATTGTTGTTCCATGCAAGTGAGTTTAGAGTGAAGAAGTTTCATTTGTAGATTGGAATCCATTAGAGTTACAGGTTTTGTTCATCATGAAGGATAGTTTCAATAACTCTCAATACATTTGTGTTGTATTCCCGTAATAAATTCCACTAGGAATTGCATATTCAATCTTTGTTCACTTGCGCTATCCCTCTCCTACTCGCATTATATTCGGTCTATGTCCAAAAGATGCCATTGTTTGAGTTCCTTATTCTATTGATGCTATCATATAAACACTTTTTTGGATTCATGAGAACACGAAGGAACGAGGAGATCACATTGAGGGGACAAAGTCACACACAACTGGATTTGCCACTATTATGTAAATGCCAGGTTTGAGCTATCAAAGTTTTAGTTACAATGTATCGAATATATTAGTGAACTATTTTATTTCAGTGAAAAGTTCACTCTCGATATCGCCAGGGAAGATATGGGGATTGATAGGTTTTGAGAAAATGTGATTCATTCCTCACTTCTGAGGTAGGATCGAGAGTCTTTCAATTTAAAGTAATTAGTTGCTTAGATATTTAGGCAAAAATCACAACTGCACAGGCAAATAGCCACGCCATGCTTTTTTGTTTGTTTCAATTATATTACTAGATTAAGTTGTTTATTTTCTAAATATATTAGAATAAGATGCTCTTTAATTTCATTAAAATACATCATCGAAAATACAAAAATAGAAGAATACATGCATAGTATAAACACATCTTTTGTAATCAGTTTATTAATTTTAGTTAAAAGTTGAATCGTTTTACATGACAATCATAGGATATAGAGAGCCTAGAGAATATATATTTGAACCAATAGTGCCTCAACCAAATCTACCCACAACATTAGCTGATATAGATCAAGACCTTAGGATATAGGTCTTTCGAGCAACGACAAACCTACAAGTAATTAGTGAACAACTTAGAGGGTTAAATATCGAAGATGATAAGGTGTATACGTTTTGGTCAAATCATCCTAATTATAGACTGCCTTGATAACAAATCTGAATGACTGTACAAGGATTCGAAAGAGAACAAGTATTTTGTTGTGATCCTTTAGTTCCACAACCTGACGCAAGAGACCTCCTCGTTGACATAGATACTAGCTTATGCATTCAAATTGCCAGAACACCTGTAAGGTATTATGAGAAAATCATACAACTTCTAGTTCTAAACATAGAGGCTAAAAAGGCATATGATTACTAGATAGTCGGAAGAAGGGATTGATTCTTCACATGACCATAATAGGTCCACAACAACCACGAACTCACGGTTGTGATCCACAAGTCCCACAACCCAACGGGCCTACAAATCAGTTAAGTATTGATACTTGTTTACGAACACTAGTATTTAGATCCTCACCACTCCCGCTAGATATCATAACACAGTTCTCTGTATTAAATATAGAATCTAATCAATCTAATATTTTCTAGACTAGACCAAAAAACCACCCTTAGTTCACTACAAATCCACTAAAACTGCCTATCACCATTTTCATGACCTTGTCTGGAGATATATACGAAGCTCCCACAAGTCACTTCCCACGTATCCAACAACCAATAAACAGGATCTCAGTAGAGCTCGATATTGATTGGAGCCTTTGAAAAGCTATTATATTCGAACAAACCATTACACCTATTCAGGTTAGGAGGGCCTTCTTTGCCTTAGATTCGTAGATTCCATTATTGTGTATTGAGGATTTAAGATTACCCAATTAGCTTGTCTGTATCCACTTATATTCAACATTCACCGGCTGTCTCGGCATGACCTCGGGAGGTCGGGTACAAGGAAGAGGTACTTGTAGATTCCCATGCTTGCATTTCACTTTTCCATTGTACAAAATTGGTGATCCTGACGTGAAACAAACAGTTCTTCCTCTTTTATTTTTCATTCCTTTCATCCACCTTCACTCTTTCCCATTATTCTGTGGGTATTCATATACCCCCCGAATATGTCGGGATACGATGCATATGGTAGAACTCTCTCAGGTTTTGAAGCAAGCTATAGTCAAACAAATAGACAACCATCACCCTCACTTTCTGCATGGGCTGATAACTATTCAAGTAATTACTTGTCATCTCAAACTCCCCCTCACAGAACTAGTTCTAGTTTTTCATTCCAAATTGAGGAATTAGATCAGCTTACACAAAAACAACAGCCAGAGCCATAAGGCTCTAATAATATGACATTTACTGGAGAGTCCACTTCATCTCCTCACGTCTTGTTCAGACCACAGATCAGTAGATAGTCAGATCCACTCCCCTTTTTTGATGAGGAGTACTTAGCATGCTATGCTAAAAGTGAACAACATTTCCAAAACATGTATCCACCTATAGGGAGTTTGCAAACACAATCCGATACCCTATTCCAAGAAAACAACCCCATTCCTCCACCTATGGGAAATACCCTCAATGAAGCTTGGCAGGGTAATGATCAATTCATAGTAGGGTATCACACCCCCTTTACAACCTCAAGGTATACAACAAATGCCATTAAGGCAAAACACTGTGTCTTCACCAATAGAGGTCATTTCAGCCTTAGTTGAAAATGTTAGAGGGCTGGAACTTGCTCAAGCAAACCAAAATTCATATTTTGGGAAAACAAGAATCCCCAACCCTCCACATCACCACAGTCAGGTTGACCTCCTTACAGGAACAGGCACGTTAGGCATGTCTCCACAAAATCCTTATAATTACCCACAACAAATGCCAACTAGGACTACATTTTCAAACACCGCTCCAGTTGAAAACATGACACCTCCCAGCTTGGCACCAAACAACCCATACCAGAACAATGCTCCTCCTTACTTAAACATTTATTCAAATTCACCACAAGGAGACATGTTCTCTTCTCCCAGGATGTACATTCAACCACATGGATTCCCTTATGCCCCTGCAAATACGTATGCTATGCCATATCAACAAACCATGCCACCCCCACCCCCTCAGCAAGCACCATTGATGGTCGAGGCCTACGAGTAGGGACTTATTCAGAATATTTAAAAGAGCCCCTAGACTTCACCATACGAAGTGTTATGCTTCCAAGACCTCTCCCCGATTTACCCAAATACAAAGGAGAGGGAGATCCGAATGCACACATTAAGGCCTATGCCATGGCCATACGGGAATTACTCCCTTGGGATGGGGTTGTTGCTAAGATATTCCCTAAGACCTTAGAGGGTATTTCCATTGATTTATATTATAGAATAACTGAAGCCTCGATACATTCATTTAAACAACTCGTGTCTGAGTTCGTCAAAGCTTTTGATATGAACAAATTGTTAAGAACATGAATCAGGGAATTCTTCCATATTAAACAAGAACATAATGAATCCACTGCTCATTTTATCCAAAGATGGCGTATGGTTCTATACTCATTAGCGAGTGCTCCAAACAAGGATCAAATGGAACTATGTGATTTATTCCTTAATTCTCTCAATAGAGAGATAAAGGAAGAAGTCTAGAAGTTCCCACTAAGAACTTACGATGAAGTACTCGAGAGTGCTCTCTGAATCAACCAAGCAGTGATAGATAGTGGTCGTAAGACATATGGAACAAATGGAAAATTAACCACTCCCAATCAAAACACTACGGCCTATCCTAATACCAGGAACACTTATCAAGGACCTAAGATCCTTAACAAGAACCGTGGAGCTACAATAGATGGAGTAACTAACCAAGTTAAAAGGGCAAACATTGTAAACATTTCGCCACCTGTTAATAATCAAAGAAATAAAAATTTTACTCCAACAAGCAATGCGGTGGATTTTAATCGTCCACCATGAAAATAACAACAACAACAACAACAACAAAAAATCCAAACACAAGGTCCAAATCGAAACCCAACCAGATATCAGATTCAAAACCAAAGGCAACAGCCTCAAAATTTTAACTCTAACAACCAGCAACCTTATATGAATTTTGGGCCACAACAGATTTTAAATCAATAGCCTCAAAATTATAATCCCAATTTGTATTGTGGATTCCATAAGATTCAAGGCCATGATACTAGGACTTGTCATGACTACAATAAATTCATGCAACATTTTCCAGAAGATCAAAAACAAATCTTTATAGATATGTTTTTAGGAAATTCTATAGTATCCATGCCAAACACTTATACAGGGACAGTCTCCCCTCAAAATGCACCCCTCAAGATATTTAATGATCCACTTCTAAACCATTCTAGCAATAACAGGCTAAATCCTAATGGAACAAACAAGGGTGTTATAATAGGAAACAATGATCATGAAGCTTCAACTTCATTAAATCCACCAGTCGCACCCCAAGCCAAGATATTTGGTTTGGTAGAGTTAGACACCGAGCTACCTGTAGAAACCATAACAAGAACATGGGATTATTCTTCTCGACCTACTCCAAGTTATCCATTGGAACTAGACGACAGTCAACAAACATTGGTAAAACCCATAGGCACCTATGATTTAATTAATGACTTAACTAAAACCTTCTCTCACATTTCATTCTTAGATTTGTTAAAAAATTCTCCCACCCACAGGGCTGCCCTCTTAGAAGCATTAAGCCTTGGTCATTTAATCAACATCACTCCTCCTCTAGAAACGTAAGTAAACCATGTAGACTTTGACGTTTATCCTCCGGGGCAGCCAGATAGGGATACTAAATTTATATTTTATATAAGCAAAATGCCAACAGACACTGAGATTACACGAAGAGGTGACCCAACTTTACATCTACAAGTATGGGTTTACAATAATTATGTTAAACGTGCAATGATTGATGATGGGGAAATAGTTAACATAGTACCCTTTGCTTTTCTTCAAAAGTTAGGATATGGAGAGACAAACTGCTCCAAAACACGAAATACGTTAAGAGGATATGATAGCCTTAAGGCCACTTCAATTGGAACCATAGTTTTACTAGTCACTTTAGGACCCAAGATGGTCCTCACCGAGTTTTATATTATAGATCAGGAAACCAACTATAATATGATCCTTGGTCGGCCATGGATACACCGCATGAAGGCAATCCCTTCCATGTTATAACAAGAAATAATATTTCTACACTTAGGGAAAATATTTTTTACACAAGGTGACCCAAAACCCTTCGATATACACCTAGCTGATTTGAAGAAAAGACCAGGCATTCACTCTGAGTTTGAACTCCCAACAAATCAACTTATCAAACTAATTAATTCAAAACCAAAAGAGAAGTTGATACCCACCACAGATTTGGAAATTACAAATCTAGCCGAATACATTCTAGCACTCAAAAATGATACCAACGTCATAGAAACAGTGTCACTAGGGACTACCGCAAACATTATCGAGTTGTTAGAGAAAGGCTTACCTATTCTCCTACCATTTTATTCTATGGGTATGGGACGCACCCTGGGAATTGCTTCTCTTCCATCAGATAAAGTTTTTATGGTAGAAGTAACCGAAGCAAAAGAAGTAGATACAACGAATATCCCAACATTCATTTTTCCAAGCAAGTATGGGACTCTCCACTTCAATGGAGCTAGATGTCACTTTGGAGCTGGGGCAGGAGTGATCTTTACTTCACCTGAGGGAAAGATCCTACTCTTCTCCTTTAAATTAAACTTTGAATGTACAAACAATGGGGTTGAGTACGAAGCTCTCCTCTTTGGCCTCATCCTAGCCAAAAGAATGGGCGTCAATAACATTAGAGTGCTAGGAGACTCGCAACTAGTTGCAAACCAAGTCTCTGAGGTATATGAAACTAGAGTTGAGTATTTACAACTCTATAAAACAGCGGTATTAGATCTGAGTAAGGGATTTAGAATTATATCAATTGAAGTAATTCCACGAGAGCAGAACCTTCTCACAGACTCAATAGCAACCTCAACTTCCTGTTTCACTCCAAATAGCGAGTTGGAAGATACAAATTTCACAGTATCACTTCGTACCGAACCATTAGTGCATAAAATACCAAAAAACTCACTCCTGACTCATGGAGAAGTTGGGGATGATTTTTATATCATGGATCACTTTGACGATGATAGAGTCACTCTCAAATATCTAAACGCCTATGTGGAGCTACACCTTGCTCACCGCATAGTGGATCTTTCCCTGATACCACATTCCTCTTCCTATTTTAGAAATCCCATGGTAGAGTCTCCTCCACAAGAGGATCTCGATATCTATGAGATAGAAGATAGAGAAAGCTTGGAACTACCTCCAGCCCCACCTGAATTTGAAGAAGGTAATGCTTCTTTAATATAAGAAACCATTAACATAAACATCGGAATAGAGGGAGAACCAAATTTTTTGAAGTTAGGATCCTCGTTAACTCCGGAGGAGATATAAATACACACTCAAATCCTCAAAGAACATCAAAATGATTTCACATTTAACTATAAATAAATGACGGGCATTGCACCACACATCGCGGTACATAACCTTGTCACTAAACCAGATGTAAAACCAATTAAACAGAAGTTAAGACCAATGAAACCAAAAGTGGCTCTCATGGTAAAAGAGGAAGTAATAAAGCTTCTCCAAGTGGGATTCATCAAACCCGTTGACTATTCACAATGGTTATCTAATATCGTCCTTGTTCTCAAAAAGAATGGGAAGATATGCATTTGCATAGATTTTCGGGATATTAACAAAGCTTGTCCCAAAGATGACTTCCCATTACTATCCATTGACGTTATCATTGATGCAACAACTAGATTTAAACGGTTGTCCCTCATGGATGGGTTCTCAGGGTATAATCAGATTAAAATATCTGAACAGGATCAAGCTAAAACTACATTCATAACTCCTTGGGGAACCTATTGCTACGTTGTCATGCCATTTGGTCTTAATAATGTCGACGCTACGTATCAGCAGGCAATGACATACATATTTCAATATCTTATCCATAAAATTGTTGAATCCTATGTGGATGACTTGTTGGCCAAGGCCAAGAAATGTTGTGATCATCCGGAAGTACTTCGCATCATCCTCTCACAATTAATTGAATATGGCGTCACACTAAACCTAGGGAAGTGCATGTTTGGTGTGACAGAAGCCAAGTTTCTGGGCTATATTATATCTTCACGAGGGATTGATGTTGATCCAGCCAAAATATGGGTTGTTCTCAAAATGATCCCACCATCGAACGAGTCTAGAATCAGGTAATTTCTTGGGAAGCTCGGTGCAATCTGAAGGTTCATCCCAGATTTAAGCTTTGACGTTCATTCAATCAACAATCTATTAAAGAAATATTATAGCGTTGATTGGACTGAAGAATGCAACAAGGCCTTCGAAGTAGTTAAATGCTTCTTGTTGTCTCCACCAATGCTAATGTCTCCCAAACCAGACCACCCTTTGATCCTATACTCACGAGCCACTCATGTCTTGCTAGCCTGCATGCTGGCTCAAGAAGACAATGATAAATGGGAATGTGCAGTCTATTTCATTAGCCGAACATTGCTCAATTATGAAACACGTTATACACAGGCAGAGAGATAATGCCTTTCCATAGTCTTAACAAAAAGTTTAAGACATTACATGTTAAACCAAGAAACAAGGGTCATTATAAAGACATATCATTTACGAACATTCCTCATGCAAGGGTCTTTATCTAAAAAGGCTGGGCGTTTCATAACCTTAATGGGTGAATTTGAGTTGAAATTTGTAAACCAAAAATCTGTTAAGGGACAAATCATTGTAGACTGGTTAGCTAACAATCCACTAGATGGAGGTGATCTAGTAAATCTGGACTTTCCTGATGAGTGTGTATACTTCATCGAAACCAGGCCCCTCATCTCTACGTTTCCCTGGTATACTGATATCATCAATTTTATCATAGACCACACATACCCGGAAGGTTCCAAATCACAACAAAGAAGGTGGTTATGCATTATCACAACTAAATATGTTGTTTTAGAATAGGTACCCTATCGTAAAGCCTTCAACGACATGTTTCTAAGATGCATCGACACAGAAGAATCTAAGAAGATTCTTTATGAATCCCACAGTGGGATATGTGGAGGCCACTTTGATGTTCATGCCACCACTCGCAAAGTACATCGGATGGGCTTGTTTTGGCCCACTCTCAAACATGACGCAGTGGAATTTGTACGTAAGTTCCACAAATGCCAAGAATTCTCTCACGAGATTCATATGCCAGCACAATCCTTGAAACCAATAGCGACCCCATGGCCCTTCTCCACGTGGGGTCTGGACTTGATAGGGAAATTCTCTCCCTCATCAACCGATGGCCATAATTTTATAATTTCAGCCACGGAATATTTTATGAAATGGGTGGAGGACATGCCTCTCACCATGGTACTAGGTTCGGTAATTGCCAAATTCATTCTGAATCAAATCATTTGCAGGTATGGTGTCCCACAAGTCATTATCTCTGATAATGGCACATCCTTTAAAAACAAGGAGGTCCGTGAGTTATGTAGAAAATTCAAAATAAACCATCACATGGCCTCTCTTTACTATCCTCAAGCCAATGGGCAAGCCGAAGTGACAAACAAAACATTAAAGGCTATTCTCCTTAAAACAGTCAAGGAGAATAAGTGAGACTGGCATTTAAAACTATATCCGGTCTTGTGGGCTCATCAAACCTCAATAAGAACACCAACAGGAGAAACCCCTTTCTCATTGGTATTCGGGGTAGAAGCAGTTCTCCCACTTGAGGTTGAAATACCCAGTCTCCACATCTCATTACAAGGGATTTTGGATGAAGAAGCTTATATGGAGGCACGCCTCTCTCAACTGGAAAGCCTTGATGAGGCTAGGTTAAATGCCGAACAATGGCACAGAGCCTATGCTGACCGGATGTGCCGGCAATATAACAAAAAATTCTATGAGCAAGAAATATATGAGGGAGATCTAGTTCTAAGACTAGACAGCTGGATTGATAAGAAAACCGACGAAGGAAGGAAGTTTCAGCCGAAGTGGTTGGGCCCATACCAATTCATGAAAGACTAAGGAAATGGTGCGTATCTCTTGTGCACACTAGAAGGTGAGGAACTCAATGAAACTGTCAATTCGTTGCATCTCAAACAGTTTTATGCATAAGACATCAGAATCACCACTTATACATTATAGTTATCTACATTGCATTAGTCATTTAGTTGTTTCATTTTGTCCACTTATTTCGTAAAAATTGTAGTCTAAGAACTTACTCTTAGGCAATTTATTACAAATTTCTGAAAGTATTGGCAAAATAATTCAAATCACATCTCTCCAAACATCATCAAGTATTTTCAAATCTTCTCATCAAGTTGACAGACAAGTATTGACGAAAACCATACCAAGGCCTGCATACTTGGTTTTGCTCTTTCTTTCTACTATGTGAAGTCACCCTTATCTATGGTCTATTCTAGAAGCTTCTTGGTGTCACATCTATCCCTCTTAAGTCTCTTTGAAAGAAAGGATATCCCAAATTCATAGATCATAAGTGTAAAAAGTCAAATAGAATCAAAGTGCCAAGCAAAAATAATATTTAATTTTACACACTTCTTTGCCCCACCAACCTTTCGGTGATAAGCCCGCATCTCTTACTGATGGTGCGAGGTTGGGAAAGGAAATAAGTGCCCTTACTCACCTATATTTTTCCTTTGGTGACAAATCCATGCTTCCTACTAGTGGCATGAGGCAGGGTGTGGGGGGGTCCATTCACACAACTTAACAAATCTTGGTGTGCTAGAGGCACAAATCAAATTATATTAAGTGAAAACAAATGTCCAAATTCCAAAGAGATCAAATCCTCAAAACCATATTTTGTCAATGAAGTTTCCATTTATGAATCTAAGTCTAGATAAACTAGAAAATAAGTGGCCTTCTAAGCTTGGTGGTAGTTCTAAGTAGGGTAAGTATGTAGGTCTAAGTTTGGTTTCTATTACTGGTTTTTCTGTCTCTCATCGTTCCATTTAGTCAAACTCATACAATTTGTGCCCTTCCTCACTCTTGGTGTTGAGCCCTCACATCTTACTGGTTGCATGGAGTTGGGAATGGGGAAAATTCATCTCTTTATCACTATACATTCATCACATTTTGCCAACATAAGAAGAAATTACAAACATTGCCCAAAGAGGTTGAAATTTCAAAACTACAATGTGTTAATCATCACATATCAACATTACAAAAGCATAAAAAAGAGAAACATTTTGCTCAACATATGTTATCATTTTTCATCCATTGCATACATTCTAAAAAGCATGAAAGCAAATACTCTAAAACATCTAGTAGACATGTGGAAACAAGTCACAAAATTCTAGGCACCAAAATTCTAGATCCAAAAAGATATATATATATATATATATAAATCAAGTTTCATATACAATGTCATCATACAATAGGCATGGTCAAAACGCTCAATGAGCCCGAAAAGTACAAAAACACTCATATAGATATCTGACAAAACACTACAAAAATGGCCTCTCAATCCCTATGGGATCCCTTAGAGGGCGCACGACCACGTCTAGGACTCCAGTTACACCGGTGCTCCGAATGCACTGAGGGCTCGCAGTCACGGCTAGTAGCTGCCGTCTCACTATGAGAATGACTCCTCCTCATCAAGTGCTCAACTATCCTATATCCGTCTACCTCAGCACTGAGAGAAGTCATGATCTTCACTGCATGCTAGACAGGGGCAAAAACATCAGTATGCCTACCAGCTGCTAAAGGCTCCCCCACGTCCACAGAAAGCTCAGCATGAGTCTTCTCCAAGGGGAGAAACAAGGTATCTGTGCATACTCAGTGAATCAAGTCTCGCCACTCATTAGCAGTCACTACAAATAAAGGAGAAATTTTTTTAGAAAACGATCAAAGATAAAACCAAGAGTAAACGAAACAAAAAAAATAACTAAGATAGTTCTAACTAAAACAAAGTCAAGAGAAGAGTAGCAACTCACTAGAATCACTAGGCCTCTAGGAAGGATCTCTAGGATCCACACTTGCCATTGATGCCACCATTGATTGGTGTCCCTCTCCCACATCTGGGGCAATGTGATGACCTGCAACAAACTCATTATCTCCCCCTAAATCTTGAGAGAGAAACTCCTCTGAGACCAGAGTCACCCTCTCTGCGCTCTGCTCCACCCTTTTGGCCTGTAGGATCTCCTGAGTATCATACCACTCAGGATCACTATCATCCTCCCCACCCATCCCACCAATCTCCATCTCCTTTTTCTCCTCCTCTATCTCTGCCCCAGTGAACTCCTCAGACACAGAGTCCACATTAATGGGCTCATCGCTGCTATGGGCGGGACGGGTGGCAATCTGAAGTAAAGGTGCCTAAGGAGCACTGGCTCTCCCTCGACCATGTACCACCCTCCTAGCCGCAATAGGAACATTAGGGGTAATAATGGTCCAACCTCGGCCTCTAGGACCTCCCTGAGCCTCACAAATAGATCTATACACTGACCCCACCAGAGGAAACATGTCAATATAGGAGAGGCTGAACTGCTATGGTACTCTATCAAAAGGGTGGATCTCCAACTTCCCCACCCTATTTACCAGATAACTGGTAGTCTGACAAGAAATCAATGTAATGGTCTCCTCTCCCCATAGCCTCGCTATGGCCTGATAAGGAGTGGCCTCCATATCTGCAGTAGTCAAAGAGGCCACTGGCTGGTGGGGTGTTCTAAGAACAGTCATCCATGTCCACCTCGCTGCCCTGATGGCCTCGGGATCCTCCTCCTCTACACCTCTCCCATACGGAGTGATATACTCATACACCCAACTCATGACAAGAGTCAGGTGGCTCAGTGACTATCCCTGTAGTCGGACCACCCTATACAAATCATGGTAGGTGGTCTCGAGGATGTCTACTCCCCAAGCATAGACACGTCTATGGCCCTCAATCTATGCAATAATGGGGGCCCAACCAATATAAGAGAGTGTCTCCTCCCTTGTCCCTAATCAATCTCAAAGCAAGGATGCCCATTATGGCCTTGCAGAGAACAAGAATGTCTATCTCAACAATGGAGCGGACCCTCACCCCCTTCTTCGACCCCATCGAAACAACTACATCCCCCATATCGGTGGCCCACTGAACCACTTGAGATCTAGATACTGTTGTCTTAAGAGACAGTCACCGCCCAAGGATTGGAACCCCCAGTATATGGTAAACATCCTCCAGGGTGATGGTCCACTCACCCCTAACTCCTGGCAATCGAAAGGTATTCCGATTCGCATCCCAGTATGAAAATAAGTCACATAATATATGACTAGCAGGAGCAACATGAGGGACCTACACAATCCTCCAAATGCGAGCCCTCTGAAGAGTATCTCACTCTGCCTGAGTGAGTGCCTCTAACACTACTGAGACCCAATCACACTCCCTCTCTTGGCTCCATCTAATATATTCCTCCTTCTTCTGCATACACCCAAAAACACAAAAAAGGAGTAAGTTAGTACTAAAATCCAATTGGAAAAAATATCAAAAACATGCAAAAGTGCTAAAAATGCAAAAATAAGTAAAGGAAAGCATTATTTTTGCTGTCAGTCATGAACCGCTGGCCTGTGCAGAGCAGCGGTTCCGTAACCACCACCTTCTAAGGCGGCGGTCCTGTAACTACCACCCTGTGCAGGGTGTGCGGTCCTGTCCCGAACCCAAAAATGGCTTGGAAGCCCTAAAAAATGCCCAAAAACAATCAAATGCACCATTTTAACTAAAATAAGGACCTACCCTATGGGTGCTCCCTCTAGAGACTCATTTAAAACTAATATTTTCAAAAATAACCCCCTCGAGACAAAGATTTCATCATTTCTACATTTTAGGTTTAAAAAACAATAAATTGAGAAGAACTAACCTGAGACTTCGCGGGCCGATGTTCCACTCTTAGAGGCATGATCTCTATCTCACAACGAACATTTTGACTATACTCTCATCAAAAACTGTCACCGTGGGACCCAGAGCTCAAAAACTATCAAATCAATCCACGCAAATAAATAGTAAAATGAGTTCGTTATATATATATAGATTTCTAAAATTGATTTTGAATGTCTTTCGCAGGGTTGGAGTGTCGACGGCGGTAAGTTATAAATCCTGCGTAGATGGTAAGTCCTCTCTTCATATCAATTTTATTTTATTTCTCAATTTATTTTATCTATCTGCACTTGAGTCCTTTTTTTCATTTTGTAGATAGCAGGATTTTGAATGGCAACTTCCCGACACATGGGCGTGTCAAGTATAACTCCTAACTCCCCATTTCGGGAATGCCATACTCGGATCCACCATTTTACCTCTTCATGGCTAAGATGCTTCTCTGAGGGGGCAATATGTACGTACCAAAAATTGTAGGGTACTGCACCTTCGAAAAGACGTTACACATACCCCAATGATGATACAAGTCTCCTCGCAAGGTGTTCGGAATCTAGAAAAGCTCGCCAAGTATACGTTTGTATCCCACATGCCCCACTCAGCCTCCACATGCTTTGTTTTTCCCTTTACCCCCCTGTTTTCTTGCATTTTTGTCTTCAGTGATGAGACTGCCGCCCAGGATAGGGTGGCCGTCCCATAACTGCCGCCCTACACAGGGCGGCGGTCCTATTCACATTTTCCATACTCTTTTGACGATCACATTAAATGTAAATCTTCAATTTCTACCCGCATTCTTTAGCTACTTTGCTTTGGATTTATGTTTTGGCCACCCTGTAAATAGTGTTTTTCCTTTGTTTATAGTAAAAGAGTTCAATTAGGAGTTACCCTCTGGTAAATGCATTTGCTATAAATATCCATCTTGTTTTCAAACAAATGGCCCCTCACCTTCTCAATTCTATCATTGAGTCTTTGAATTTCTTTCTTAGAGTTCTATTAGTTTCATGTTTTGCATCAATTATAGCTCTCCTTTGTTGTTTAGAAGTCATTCAATCTTCTTGTTTCACCTTACTTCATTGTTGTTCCATGCAAGTGAGTTTAGAGTGAAGAAGTTTCATTAGTAGATTAAAATCCATTAGAGTTGCAAGTTCTACACGAAGGATAGTTTCAAGAACTCTCGGTACATTTGTGTTGTATTCCAGTAATAAATCCCGCTAGGAATTGCATAGTCAAGCTCTGTTCACTTGTGTTATCCCTCTCCTACTCGCATTATATTCAGTCTACATCCAAAAGCTTCCATTGTTCGAGTTCCTTATTCTTTTGATGTTATCTTATACATGATTTTCTGGATTCACGAGAACATGAAGGAATGAGGAGATCACACTGAGGGGAAAAAGTCACACACAACTAGATTTTCCACTATTCTGTAAATGCCAGGTTTGAGCTATCAAAGTTCTAGTTACAATGTATCAAATAGATTAGTGAACTATTTTATTTCAGTCAAAAGTTCACTCTCGATATCGCCAGGGAAGCTGTGGGGATTGATAGTTTTTGAGAAACTATGATTCATTCCTCACTTCTGAGGTAGGATCGAGAGTCTTTCAATTTAAAGTAATTAGTTGCTTAGATATTTAAGCTAAAATCACAACTGCATAGGCAAATAGCCACACCAGGCTATTTTGTTTGTTTCAATTATGTTACTAAATTAAGTTGTTTATTTTCTAAATATATTAGAATAAGCTGCTCTTTAATTTTGTTAAAATATGTCATCGAAAATACAAAAATAGAAGAATACATGCATAGTATAAACACATCTTTCGTAATCAGTTTATTAATTTTAGTTAAAATTTGAATCGTTTTGCATGACAATAACAGGACCTAGAGAGCCTAGAGAATATATATTTGAACCAATAATGCCTCAACCAAATCTACCCACAAAATTAGCTGATATAGATCAAGACCTTAGGATACAGGTATTTCAAGCAATGGCAAACCTACAAGTAATTAGTGAACAACTGAGAGGGTTAAATATAAAAGACTATAAGGCGTATATGTTTTGGTCAAATCATCCTAATTATAGACTGCCTTGATAAAAAATCTGAACGACTGTACAAGGATTCAAAAGAGAACAAGTATTTGGTTGCGATCCTTTAGTTCCACAACCTGACACATGAGACCTCCTCGTTGACATAAATACTAGCTTATACATTCAAATTTCCAGAACACTTGTAAGGTATTATGAGAAAATCATACAACTTCTAGTTCTAAACATAGAGGCTGAAAAGGCGTATGATTACTGGACAGTCGAAAGAATGGATTAATTTTTCACATGACCATAACAGGTCCACAACAACCACAAACTCACGGTTGTGATCCGAAAGTCCCACAACCCAACGGGCCAGGAAATCAGTTAAGTATTGATACCACTTTACGAACACTGGTATTTAGATCCTCACCACTCCCACCAGATATCATAACACAGTTCTCTGTATTAAATATAGAAGCCAATCAATCTAATATTTTCTATACTAGACCATAAAACCACCCTTAGTTCACTACAAATCCACTAAAACCACCTATCATCATTTTCATGACCTTTTTTGGAGATATATACGAAGCTCCCACAAGTCACTTCCCACGTATCCAACAACCAATAATCAAGATCTTGACAATCGATATTGATTGGAGCCTCTAAACAACTATTATATCCGAACAAACTATTACACCTATTCAGGTTAGGAGGGCCTTCTTTGCCTTAGATTCACAGATTCCATTATTGTGTATTGAGGATTTAATATTACCCGATTAGCTTGTCGGGAGGTCGGGTACGAGGAAGAGATACTTTTAGATTCCCATGCTCGCATATCACTTTTCCATCATACAGTACTCAATATCTTCGCCATCTATAGCAGGAGAAGTCAACTTCTTTCTTTCCTTAATACAACAACATAAGAAATAGTCGGTTCCTTCTTCATTATCTTCTGTCGTAATAACTGCAAACACATGTCCTACAAAAAAACAAAGGTTTCAACTCAAATTTAAATTGTACATATTAAAATTTTAATGGACATAACTCAATACAAAAAATTTAAATAACCATAAATACCTTGTCACACCAAAATTGAATTTTTTTCAAATTCATTGGATGTTCCAACTTCATCTGCAGAAACAAGTCGTAATGTTTGTGGAGGTTGATAACTAGGAAGCAGAGTTAGAGGTCTACAAATCCATCCATCCACCCATTCTTGTGAATTACACTCAGTAGTGACAAATTCGATACAAGATGCACAAAAACATGTCAACTTTCTTGTCCATGTGGCCCATGAAGTAGCATCGGAGCTAAAAAATGAGTTCATATCAATGGACCCAGTGAGTGTCATACAATCCTCGTAGTTAGCCATTTGTTGTTCCTCTATCAACCAAAAATATCTACGAACTATAGAATTTTATTGAGAACCTCGGGCCATGTTATCAATACACCATTCCAATATTCTCTTTGCACCTTTCAATTTAGCACCACCTTTGTACTTCAACTCTTCTCTTGTAAGAGCTCTTTTCACACATGCCCTTGCACTGTCATGATCTCCTTTTCCATGTCCAGCCTCAGTGAAACTCCAAATATGTTACACACCCATCTTGACGTGCATCCTTCTCATCCAATAAAACATTTGTGCATTCTTAAACTGAGATGTGTAATTATCTGACCATATATAATGTTGTTTGAAGTGGATGTCCCTATCAGACAAGTTTCCATAAAATAACTAAAAACACCCTTGCACAAATTTAGTAGAATGAGTACGATCATCACTAATATAAAAGTGGTACTCTCTTAAAAAAAATTGATCATTCTCTGTACTATCATGAGAATGTATAAATGCTATATGCACAAAAATGGCAACTTGTATTGAGTTGTAATATTGTGATTGAACCTCCATTTGTGGTTGTAATGTGTAATTCTCTACAAAATCGACCACTAAAACAATAGTACCAATAGGAAATGTGTCTTTGCATATCTTAAACTATTCATCCAACCATCGAGCTCTGTGTGTATGCCTAGAACTCTCATAAACAATTTCATCCTTAAATTTTCTCATAAATTGAAAAATAGACATATGTTCTGTAACTAGCTCACACCATTTACAATATTTTCCATCTTTCAACTGGTATGCAACTGATTTATATCTATCAAACTCAACTAAATTATGTCCTATTGCACCTTTAATTTTCTCATGGATGCAACTTTCCAATTTAGGTAATCTGCCACATGTACGATAACTTCCATCTAAACAATCCTGAATATAAAAAAATTGTCCAACTTCTTTTTCACAAAATATCGTAGGAATGAAATCCCTGGAAGATATTCGTGGAACTTTAACACCACATTCTGATAACATAGTTTCAGAATGAAAAATAGAACGAATACATAATAATTTAGCGTAATGCATCATAAATTCAACATGTTGCCTACAACAACAAGGGGTGCGAGCGTAGTTGATTTTCACATAGAATGGTTTCAACATTTCAAAAAAATGTTGACTAATTTTAATTTCCAGATGCTCTTGTTCAAACTTATGAAAAAATTGATTTTGAGTCATATCTAAGAAATGCTTTGGAAGTGGCTCGCGATTAGTAGAACCAACTCTCCATTTTACAACATCTCTTGTATTAGGTGAAACTGTAGTGTTATCATGCCAAAATTGAATAACAACTTCTCTTATATAATCATAATTATATTTTTCCTTATGCGGTGCTCTAGCAGAAAATGCCCAAAAATCGGTGTTATTGAGTGATTGAAGGCTATTACGTCTTTCAATTTCTTTCATTAGAGTTTTTCTATTAACTTGCAACATTCGACTTGTTTGCGTAATCAAACGTTGTTTTTTATTGATTCACTTACAACACTAGTAGCAAGTACACGATGCACAATATTACTATCCCTGGTGCGTCTCTTCACACCAACAATGTGATATGCATCATGAAGGTTTTCAAAAATTGTAGAGGTTTGACCATGTATATTAGTGTTGTCAATCCTAAGGTGTTTAATGTAGGTGTCATTTTAATCAATTTCATCAAACTAGCCAACAACTGACATCTTTGGGAATCATTTAAAATTTCAAAATGATTATCCCAAATTTCAGTGGCTTTTCTTCTGATTTGTCATTCAGAAAGTTTATCACACATTGGTTTCAAAAAAAATTCATAAATTTCAATAAAATAATTAGGTTTCTTATGGAAAATCCTAGGAGGTATTTTTGTCAAATTTTTCTTGTCTACAATTTCAACCTGAATTTCCTTATTCATATTTTTATTGTCTCCTTCAATTTCAACATTCGCTACATAACATGTATTTAATTCTTCTTCAACATTGATGATAAAAAAATCTTCATCACGAGTATTTAATTCAATGTCAACATTGAGAGTAGAAACATTATCTGGTTCCTCATTACTTACAATAGTAGGGGTTGAAGATGAACTTCTTCTTGATTCACGAAGATTCTGCATTCACTCAACATTTTGAAATCTATTTTCCTCTAATTCGTTTAGTGTTTTTTTACTTAATGACTTCCTTTTTTGACTTCATTTCTTGACTCCCATGATGTTTTGCTTCCAGTGATAAGAAAAATGTGTAGAAAATGACAGAATTTTGTAGTAATTCGTACGGTAAATTCAAACAATAAAAATCACATGGTAATTAGAACATTGGGATGTGTGTAAATACGATTTATAAACCGTGATAACGCTTTATAAACCACGCTCGCAATTTATAAAGCACGATTGTGGTTCTTGTTTTAAAACCTGTGATCGCGGTTCTATCTATATCATCAAATATGGCCCTAAGGCTCAGGAAATCTTTGTTTTGCCCCAACCAAAACTATGGAAGGTCATTATGAATTGTAAAAGGTCAAAAAAAATCAAATTTGCTCTTCCACAGACTTGAACCATGCTAAAAAACTGAATTTTTTTTCACAAAAATGGTGCCATCGTATAGGGGAGACTGTTAGCTTCGTAAAAATATTGATGTTAAAGTGAATACATAAGATAAATATCATTTTATAATTTTTTACTAACAATAGGTCTCTAAGACATTTTTTTCCCGCAAATGTTCATGTCTACGTTTAAGACTACAAATTTTGTTTCACTTATCAAAATGTGATAAAAATTATACCATCCAAAACGTGGATATATTCTATACACGTTATATATATATAAAGATTTGATTTCGATATTTTTTGATAGAGTTATGGCGGGCAAACAGAAAGCGCTCCATTTTCTAAATCTTTTCAGACCACTTTCACAGAAAAAATCATATAAAAAAATATTGCTCGAAAAAATACAAAATAAAATCCATCCCAAGATAGACAACTACATCTAACTTTTCACCAAATGAAAAAAAAATAACAATATTTGGTCATCCAAATTGCGGGAAAACGAACTACAATCTTATAGGTTTTTTCAAAAACAAAAACCAAGTCATATAATTGTAAGTGTTTAATATAGCTAAACTTTTCCATTTTTTAAAAAAATAGTAGTTCAGAAACTAGATTCTAGATGCCATGATTCATATTTATATAATTTTTTCTAATTTTGAGTGCACGTATTGCTAATAATCCCTACAAGTTGAGATTTCGTTGTTTTTTGCAATATGACATCCACTTATGACCCCTTTGTATCCACCAACTTGCTACACTTACCCACATTCTGAATCATCATTCCATTCGATAGAATCCTAACCATGCCAATTTAGGATGGCTATGAGAAGGATAGTGAGTAAGCAATGACGAAATTCATTACATGGTCATTATCTTTCCCATAGGGATCCTAAGATGAGACTGATATGATCCTTTCGATTAGAAGGATGAGTCATGGTTCCTACTTCTTCAAAATAGATATTTAATTTCTTAATCAATGAAATGAGATCCAGATAATTGTGTAGAGATGGTTGTGCAATGACGAAGATAAGTTTTATTGAATAGTGTGTGGTCATGAAATGAAGCTTACATTTTACGCTTGAATTTTTGGTCGAAGTAGTGTAACTAGATTATTACATTGCATGTTCACCATACCCCTAACTTGTGTCAGCTACCAGATGGATTTCATCTTTTTTGATTTACAGGTTAGCACTTAAGAGTTACACATAGTTCTCAAAACTTGTTAAAAGGTTTAACCAAAAGTATACAATTTATACACACTCGGTTAGAGTGAATTAAGGGGGATCAGGAAGATCTAGTTGACCCTTACATCTGCACACGGTTATCATTTGTTATCATATGGACTATAAACATTTAATTATGTTGGATTTAATTGCTACAAACTTAAAATCATTGAAGGCATTAATTGTAATTAAGGGGTTTGTTTTTTTTTAAATCCCTTAATTTGGATGAATAATAACATGGGTGTTACAACATGATTTTGGAAATCCCTTGGATACATATAATGTAGGTTATCATGTCAACCATGTTTCAAGAAATATGATTATGTCATGTCCCTTTTTTGGACGTTGATTTTTTGAATACCTTAACCCATTCTATCCCCGTGGGTCTAAGGAAGAAAGCAAGGGGAAGATCTGAATTATGTCTTTATTGTTGATTAGATAGTTGCTTTCATTTAATTTCATATATCATATTGGAATCCTGAGCGCTCTAATAGAGGAACTTAAGTAGCTAGGTAATAAAGGTATTATGAGCATGTAGGCTCCAAATACCATTTATATATTTAAAAGAACTTACTTTAAGGGGTCGACCATCATTTTTAATGTTCATAAACACTCCTCGTGGCTATTTAAGGAGGTCGATTGGGCATTAATGATACATGTTTTAGTGATTACTCTTATCTTGGTGAAATTTTGTTATTGTAGCCCTTTTACTCTCTTTCTCAAGCATGAGATACCTTGCGTTGAGGATCTCAACCAAGGATGAAAACCATTGCTTGCTAAACTTGTGAAGGACGAAAAACCCTTCATGAGGTTTTTTGGTGTGCAAGCTAATTTGAAGAGCAATAAAATGTATTTCTCTTGAATGTGTGATCTCTTTGGTCCATTAATATGATTGTTTAGAGTGGAGTGACCCACCTTAGAGTAAATTTGGTATGTGTGATACTAATTTGGAAAATATTAAATTACCAGCTTATTCTTCATAATTTATGAGGTCAATATGTTGAGTTTCATGATTTTTGGTGTTTTCTAAGTTGAGTTGTCAATTTTGAAGATAATGTTGCAAACAAGGGTTTTTTGAAATTCATATCTTCACATCTAGAGTATTAAAAATTAGTTTTCTTGCACCATATGGTTGTTGATGATATATCATACTTTTAGAGACTTTAGTGGAGCTGATTGAAAGGGTTTGAAAGGCACAAAGGTGGGGCTGTGTAGACACACAATCACACACTTTGGGTAATTATCTAGTTATGATTGCATACTACTAGTTATATGATCCCTAAGTAAGAAAAGTACTAATTAACCCATGTATTTGGCCACCTTTCTTTACTTTCTATTGTTACATTCAGTATTACACTCTTACTTACTTAGTGTTACTTTTAATTCTTGGGCACTTATCTTCCTAGACACCAGTGCCTACCCAAGATACCAATGCTAGGCACCCTCGTCCTCTCTAGGTGCTCCTGTCTCCATTGTACTTTACTCTCACTTTTTGGGTCTATTCTAGCCATTTGAGCATCTTATCTTTTTGGTATTCGACCTTGTCGAGGTTAGTTATGAAATTCAAGCGAAGGAATCCTATAAATATAAAGTTATGTGATCATAATAAGGGACCAAGCACTAAGCACTATCTATCACCACCTAAGGTTGCATCCATTAAGACATATAAGAACTTCATTGCATCCATCTAACTCCATCACAATGGACACAAGGGTTAGTTTTCTGCATCACACTTCATAGGAGGGAAGTTCATTTTATTCCGTGCACATATTTACTGCATTCTACATCTAGCTACTTGGTCACTATTCCAAGTGCGACACACACAAGAGCAACCTAGGGCACAATTCCACACACACACACACACACACACAACTACATTGGATTTGAGATGTAGTGCAACGCTCATTAATAAGTCCATCATTGTGGTAGATGAGGAAATTCAACCCCTCATTTTGTACCTTTATTTTTTGGGGATTTGATGTCTATTTGAGGGTTTTGCAGGTTTATTCTTCATTCCAAGTTTTTAGCAACCTCTGTGATCATTGTGCGAATCCATAGTGACAAAAGGTGAGTTTCATCAAACATCTTGTGACCTTGATAATTCAGGTTTCCTAGCATTTCCGTATACCCAAGTGCCCAGAAAAGGGCCTAGGGTTCTCATGAATGCCACTGTCCCTCTCTAGGCGCCCCAATCCAACCATATCCTCCGGATATTTAATTTCACGAGCTCCTGCATGACAGTCAATGCTTCTTGTTTCCCTATTTTCCATCTCTGTGCACTTTCCAAAACTCAACGAAATCAACTAAGCCATCTTACCCTTATTTACACATTAGGGTTTCATATTTTATTACTTAATTAATTAGATATATTTCAGTATTTCATTATTATTCGTTTACTTCTACTATATCATTCAACTTAGGCATATAAATTACATATTTATCTTAATCAAGTTGAAACCCCCAAATAGGTCACTACCCTAGAAAATGGTTTTATTTGTAAGTTTGCAGGATTATAACAGCAACTCAATAATTTTATTTGTTAGCTTTGGATCATTTCCGAGTCCTCCCAAAAAGGGACACTACAGTGGTATCAGATCATCATCCTCCCAACCTGTGAAACATGGAAAACTTGGAGATGATTGTAAAGACCCAATATGGAATAGTGGATGCATTGGATAGGCTTGCTCTAGCCATCCAAAATATGCAAGGTAGAGATTTTCTCAAGGAAGAAAGGGTTTCAAGGATTGATAACTTGACATCAACATATCGATATCTTTTGGAAAATATCCGTGATGCTCTTTCCTTTGAGAATTTTTTGGAAATTTTCATAAGGCATAATGTATGAACCTCATCAAAGGACTGTGACATAAAGGTCTAAGCCATAGAGGGAATAAAACCCTTGATTGTGAAGAAGTAAGTCAAAGAGCATGTGGGGGATCAACTACAAGGTGGATAAATCATGATGAATATTGAAGATACAAATTCCTTATATAGCCACCCTTATGAGGTGATATCCACCATGCTAAGGAGAAAAAACCATTGCAATATTTGTTTGAGGTGAAGGATCATCCTTTGGGATCCCTAGAAGTACCCACTGCCATTACCAAAGGTGAACCCTTGACTTATTTTCCTTTCCTTCCTATGAGAGCACAAGAGGATAAATAAAATGTTAAGAAAATACCAAAGAAAATGGAAGGTAAAGAACTTTTTGTTGTTAATAATATTCCCTTTATTTCTAATGGTTGTATGTGGAACAATACTAAGGGGACTTGGGAACATGAACCAAGAATTAAAAAAGGAAAATCGGGTCTGCACTTAGGAGGAGAAGCTAAACTTTAGCCTTGTGAAAGGAAATTGGTGGATAAAACCAAACCTCCTACAGGAATGTTTCTAATGAAAGTCATAGAGATAATTAAAGCCATAGAAGGAGATTCATTAATTGAGTCCAAGACTGGTTTTCAAATCAGCAACATGGTAGGACCCTTGAAAGGGGTAACGAGGGAAATTGATCCTCTAAAAAATTGCAAGAAACCAATAAGCATCCCATTGATATCAAAGTTACAGTCCCTAGGACATGCCTACAATCAAAGGATGCCTTGAGAAAGGATTCAAATAGACCAACCATCAATGAGTCACAAAAGACACCAATAATTCAGTCCAAAACCACTGATTGGGGACCTAAAAGGAAGACAGTCCAACAAGAATTGTAAGGGGCCTATGAGGATGACATTATGTTCAATAAAATCCATGGGAGTAATGTACCTTTGTCATGTTTTCTGAGAATTGATTATAACTCATAATTTATGAGTCCTACAAAGGTCACTGAAAACCCATGGTACAAAGGTATCCCAAATTCATTACCTACCAGTATGTCAAATCAGGTATGTTATAATCATCAACAACCGGTTGGGAATAACCATGTTTTGATTCCATTACTCTTTCCCATGTTATTTCCCTATTTATGCCCTCATGATCAACATATTTCAAGAAATAAAATGGATGGTTAGGTTCAACCTCAATATTGTTTCTGCATGTGGGAGATAGGTGTTGTGAATTTTGAAAAAAGGAGGGTTGATTTTAAAATTAGTATTATTGGTAATCTCATCTTTGTATGTTTGGGAACAAAATTGGAATAAAACCTTACCATGGGAAGTTCAAATAATTCTAGGAGGATCAAGGTAAAGGATGTCTCATGCACATGCAATAGGAATGGCATGATGAGAAGTTGTCTTCTTGGCAATACCTATGGCTTACTGAAAAAGGTAATAAATTTATTTTTCCATATTGTCTATGAACTAGCTGATACATATGTTTTTGGGAAGAAACTATGGGATCAAAGTGGATTGCATAAATAAGAAGATGTTCACAAGATTGATGCATGGGGAATAGGGATATTGTCGCTTAAATATTTTGATAAAAGGGTTGTTACACATTGTTGGATTGCAATCCTTAAAAATTTGGTTTCTACTAAATGCCTTTCGAAGTGGCAAAGATAGATCAGGTCATAAGAAAAAGGCATCTTCCATCTTGGGCCATGAACAAGGTAATGTCAGTTGATGCATGGTGCTTTCCAACCCTTGTCATTCTAGAGATAAGAAAGGGAAGGTATTATTACAGCCATGATATAATTTTCTTTTCAAATCCTAAGGTTGGGTTGTACATGTTCTCATTGGGAAACAATTCTACAAAGGTAAATAGGGGTATGTGCATGCATTGCTTGTGCATAGAGTAGAATTCTGAATGGAATAAAGGAAATAATACATGGCATATTTTAACCTTTACATCCTTACAATTGGCAAGGGTAAATCAGATTTACCATTGTGATAAGTTGTACGAGTTAAAAGGGAGAAATAAGGAGTTACCACACATGCCCATGGGACACAAAGGGGGAAAAAATTGGAGAGACCTTACTCTTTCTAATATTGTTTCATATGATGGACCAAGAATAAGGAATAAAGAAAAAATGAAACATATTCATTCGGTCAATCACATCCACACATGCAAACAAAAATTATACCATGTTTAAATATGTTAGAGTGGATATAACTTTTGATTGCATATTCTCAGTCCTTCTGGAGAAATTTTTCAGTTTCTGGCACCTTCAAGTCATGTATGGACTATATATTCAGTGAGTAATTAAGGGAATTTTTACTTGTTTTCTTTGATGATATCTTAGGATATAAAAAAACATGGGTGATGCATCTACAAAACCTTGACATGATGATGGGAGTTTTAGAAAAACAGTCCTTACTTTCAAAGAAACCACACCTGTAGTTTGATCAAAGCACTATTATCTCTAATATTGCACTAACTATTCTCTTCCTCACCAATTGACGACACATCGTCAGTTAGATCTATCTAACTCCCCTTTTACGACACTCTTTTGGTCTTATTCCTCTTATAAGTCAATTAAATAGGCTATTATAGCCTCTTCTTGGCTAGAATCCTCTTCTTCACCACCTCTATTAGCTTCCTGGACTATCAATCCATTTCATTGGATTGATTAGGCCTTTCAGAACCCTCCAGAACCCTAATTTCTCTCTAAACAAGATTAATTAGTCTAACCTAGGTTAATTACCCTAAACATGATCAACCTCTTTTAAACTTAGTCAAATATTGCTTTGACTTGCTAATTAACATGTTGACTCCCTTTTAGTCCCACATGCACCAAAAAGCCTTCCATTTCCCAAATGGAAAACTATAAATAGCCCACTACCCCCCTCTCATTTTCAAGAACACTTCTTCCCTCTAACATAAACTATAGTATTATTGCTAGGATTAGGAGTTTTATTTCTTCTTATTGAGCTATCTTGCTTTGTCTTTTGCATTTCACCACATAAACATGGAGTAAATGGGAAGAACCATTGGCCTTGAAGCCATTAATGGTGAGATCCCATTCTCTTAAAGCATAAACTGATTGCTTAGATCCTTATTAGGCTCATTTGATTAAGCTTTCAAGAATAGAGGTTAATTACATTTGCTAAGTTTGCTTGTTTCTTTAAACTAATGCATGCAAAGTAGGAATCCTTGTTTATTTCTTAACTGATGGTCCATTGATCAGTTTTGCACAAAGCTTTGGGGTTCTTGAGTGTTCTTACCCCATTCCATAGCTTTTGCAACCTTTCTTTGAACACATTTGGCATGCCCGGTGGGACACTTATGTCCATCCTCCATTAATGGAGGTCTTTTAAGTTTTTCAAAGTTCACTTACAGGTTTTTTAGAGGAAACAACTTGTTATTTGCTTATTTCCATTTCTAAAGCTAGTTAAATCACCCTTGTTTGCATATATTTTGTGGGTTTGAACTAGAAATAAGCTTCTTTGACTAACAAATAACCTGTTTTTTTTGAAAATTTCAAAATCCGTGAATTTTGTAGGTTTTTCAGGGGGTATGCGTAGGTGTCTTGATAGGGTGCATCTCTGTCAAAACCCTAGCACTGGTGTTGAGTTGGCCGTGCACTTGTCTGAGCATATTACACAGTTGACAACTCATTTTAGAATGGGTCGCGTCTCCATTGAGAGGTGGGCATCTCCGTTGGTTGGTGAGCAGCGTACCTGTCACTCTGGATGCATTGGCGTATATTGTCTTACTGTGTAAACTCTATCATTTTGACCAAGCCATGTCTCTGTTGAAACGTCGGTGTCTCCATTGACCATTGAGCATCTCCGTGTCTCTGGATGCATTGGTGTCTGCTGCCATACTATGTTTTCTGACATTTTTTCCTACAGCGTACCCATTGAATGGAGAGAGCACATGTTGAAACCCTAGCATACACCTGTTTGACAGGCCCATGTAGGTGTTATACCCTCTGTCAGTTTTTCCTACCACACGTCTGTGTTGGTTAGGGTGCGTATCCGTCGGCTGGGGCACTGGTGTCATTCTGGGTGCACATGCATCTGTGTTAAAATTTGAAAATCTTTCTCCAAGCTGTAAAATCATTTTGCTAAATATTTCTAAGGTTTTTTAAGACTAACAAGTAGATGTAGGGTTTTGTTTTGTTATTTCAGCTTGCATAGCTTAAGTGTCTTCATTTCTTGGCTTGCACAAAGCTTGTAAAGTGTGTATGCTCTCTCCTCGCACCTTCTAGGTGATCTTGGAGATCAAAAGCACTTGTACAACTTTATGTCACACTTTAAAAACACTTGTTCTATGATTCTAAAGAGTAAAATAATTTCCATATGATTTGTCTTAGTAGAATTTTCACATTGCGTATGCTCTTCCTTCGCGCCATTTGGTGATCTTAGGAATCAAAAGCAAAGTGTCAATTCTCTTTCTTGATATCAATTTGTGAAATGGAAAATTACTAAACTCGTTGTCTACAGGACCTAATGCTTGCTAAAGAAAGGTGTCAAAACAAAACACAAAACTTCTAATACACGTGTTTACATGTAGATTGCCAAATGGTGTGCTACTTGAAACCACATTTAAGTTAAAAAGAAAAAAAAAACACACCATTCCCCTTCACACTGTATTACAGGTTTTGGAAAAGGGTACGTCCCTATCCACTCAACTGGAACATAACCCCTTTGGCATAACACCTTAAGCTACAACAATGGGGGTGGTTCCAGGAACCCTAAAGTAATCCACCGCTGAGTAACCTCATGGATGAAACAGGAAGCGCTCTGCTTACCCACTTGACTAGTATGCCTTGTGAGTTAGAGTCAAATATTTTCTGTATCATGGCTCCAGTGATGGTACAACTGAATGCACTAGTTGCTCATTGTATCAGAAGGGGGTACCCTAAAGCCGAGATACTCCCAAATCAGTCATTGTGACTCTTTGGGAAAATCACGCTCACATCTAGACAAATCTTCTGACACCTAGTTGAGAGAACTTATTAAGGAGGCCATTCTATCTTGGAGCCCACTTTTCTAGTCCATTGTCGTGTCAAGCCATCATGAAGTGACGAACTCACTTGGAATCTGAACCTTGTTCCTCGAACAAGGAAAAGAACCCACGTAAGTTTGAGCTAAGTGTCTTTCATCATGAAAATTAGACAACGTCTCACTTAGCTTAGCTTCTTTCTCACCTTCGGATGAGGCAAAGCTCTGCCCAAGTGGCGCTTGGTTTATTTTTCATATTTTTGATCTATACCCATGCATTCTCACTTTCCACTTTTGGGGTGAGAAGGAGGCATACCTTGCACATTTTTATCAGAGATAGTACTCACCATTTTTTTGTCCATTTATGCCCATCCATGTTTGTGGCTGGGTTGTTAAACATCTAAAGTGCACAGGTACATTTTTTGTATCTTTGATAAAGTCCTTTGATCTTGATTTCAAGATCATCTTCACTGTTGCGAGTTCGGTTCATCATTTGTCTCTTCTTGAGTTGATAGTTTTTCTCACATTCTAGTTGCACAATCTTGGTACTTACATCATGTTTTCATTTTTTGAGAACGTGATATAAGTCCCTTTATTGTGGTTATGCTGCTCGCACAATTAAAAACTCCTTGTCATACTTATTACTTGGTTTTAGTTTTGATGTCATCTGAGTCTTTTTAAAAAGTGTCGATATCACCTTATATATATTGCAATGATGTTGTCTTGATACTAACACCTTGCTTTCTCGGTTAATGTATCAAGATAGCATTGTTACGCTATATCTAGTCGCGACTTCCATTTTTTAGAAGACTTAGCTTTCATTGACATTCAAACTAATTTTAAGTATACCTCATCAGGAGACTGCATCAATACCGCTTTGATATTTAGGTCTTGTTAGAATTCTAACTTGACCTACGCATTGATACGATATTGTCACTATTTGTTTTAGGGTATAGGCTTGGTAGCAACAAAATTGAGTGATCATTACATTTAGGTGTGCATATGAGTGTTCTTTGATAAAAACAACTACATAACATTGCATCTAGGACACACTGTGGCATATTTCAAACATCACCTTGAATGGCTTGCAAAATCACACATTTAGGAGCCACGCTAGCTTCATACAAATGTCAGCTAGTAATGCCTAAAATCATGAAGATGGCAACCAAATCAAATGAGCATGACTTAGGAGAAAACCCTTTCGAAACCTTCCCATTTAGCGGCAACAACTTAGCGCCTCTCTTTTCTCAAGTCAAAGATGTGGAGCCATTAATTGACCATAGTGGAGAAGAGTCAGACTCTTCTGGAGAGCAACAAAGATTAGACCTAGGAAGATTTGATGAACTCCTATATTATAATAGAGATCAAGTACTTGCAAGAGTCTTAGAATTAGGAGCTAAACTTCCACATGAACGTGAAATAGAAACCAAAGTCATTAATCACAAAATAGGAGAATGAGTATCTCTTAGACATAGATAACCCCTTTGAGACAGGGTACGCTTCTACTTCTGGGAAACATCATGCCACTGTCGAAGGAGACCCATCATGAAGACCTCACTACAAAGCTTCACGTAAAGTGAAGATTGAGTGTAAAGCTTCACCTCCTCCCAAATTCGATGAAGAAGAGGACCCTCTAGTTGAAGAGGAGATCCTTCAAAAATAGATCTTGAAATTGAGCCAGAAATTAGCAAACCTAGGCTCTTCAAGAAGAAACATATACAAAGACAAAGACAAAACTGAAATCTAGTGAGTTTCACTTTGATCCATACACTGACACTACCTTTAAGGTGGCTCAAGCACAAAGACCAATGTCACCTACTAAAGAACAACTCATTCAGAAAGAGTTACAATCAATGAAAGATACACTTACTACGCTACAGGAGGGAAATGTAGGCCATAATAGGAAATATTCATATGAAGAACTATGCCCTTACCCCTTCGATAAGGACATGTTATGGAAACCCTTCCCAAAACACTTTACCATTCCCAAGTTTGATAAGTATAAGTGCAAGAGTGATCCTCGTGATCATATAAAAGACTTTTACATGGCTTGCCAAGAGGTCGCATATAGTGATAACTTCTTAATATGACTTTTTCCTCACAGCCTAGGAGCACTGGGATTGGAATGGTTCTATAGTATTCCCAAGGGCTCCATTACAACATGGCCCGCATTAGCAAAAAAATTTGTACGACATTATTCCTATAACATGGAAAATGATATCACAATGAATGATCTATGCAATACAAAACAAAAACCCAATGAGACCTTTGCAGGATTTTTACAATGATGGCGAGGGTTAGCAAGTGTTTCCCTTGTGCATTACCAGAAAAACATCTAGTGAGCATATTTGTTCCTAACTTAAACCCAGAAATAGCCTTCCATTTACAGATGCACTGTGGCTCAAACTTCGAAGAGGTCATAGAGAAAGGCGGTCAAATCGAGAAATCCCTCATTGTGAAGGGGATGCTTAAGTCTGTCGTTAAAGACAAACATGAAGCCAAATCCATAGACAAACCAAAATTTTCAATAAAAACAAACATGTTGTTGGTGATGGCATTACAGACTCCAAGAGAGTCCAAGCCATGCAACGGGCCCACTTTTAAAGCTTTCACAAGGACCTCATCCCAAGGCACCCACTAAACATACGTTCATGCCATTAACGGAATCCCTATCTGCCATACTAAAGTAGTTAGATAATGTAAAAATGGTGGAATATCCAACTGCGACAGTACCATACCCAGAAGATGCTCCAAAACCTGGTTGGTTCAAAGACCATGAGTACTGTGACTTCCACTGTGTTAAAGGACACAAGACAGATAGGTGTTTAAGACTGTGTCACTACATACAAGACCTCATTGAAGAGGGTAAGATCACCGTAGATTCTCCCCCTGACTCAGGACAAGGTCCAAATGAGAAAATGGGTATCTACAAAGAGCCTTTTCCTAATCATGCAGATAAAAAGAAAAGGAAGCCAGATCATGGGACAAACCTCCAATGATTATAGGACTGTTGCTTATATTTACCCCACTAATGATAGTCCCTTTGATTCTCTCATAGGATGTATTCACTCATCTGATGAACAGGTCAACACTATCAGATCTTAGAAAAGAGTTTGTGTAGTAGGGACAAGACGTGCTTGTTTAATCATACCAGATCCCATGCCTATCCCTCAGGAAGGTCAGTATAATTTGATAGACCAGTTAGAGAAAACACCTGCTAGGATATCCATTCTCGATCTCCTCAAAATCTCTACTGCCCATAAGAACATATTGTATAAAACATTGCAAAATTTAGGAGTCTCTACAGATGTAGATCCCACGCACCTCCAAGCCATGATTGCACACCTCGAATCCAATGATCATATTACTTTTGATCGCACCACAATCCACATGTAACAACCCAAGAACACAACTTACCCTTATACTTAGAAGTGGTGGTTACCCATCACAAAATCAAGAGGGTACTTGTGGATGGTGGATCTGGTCTAAATATTTGCACTTTGAAGCTGGTTAAGCAGCTAGGCCATTCAGAAATAGATCTAGGAGCTAAGACTATTACGATCACAACTTACGACAATGAAGAACGAGAATCAACGGGTACTATAGTAGTTCCCATGGAAGTAGGCCCAACTTGTCATGACACGACATTTCATGTCCTTGACTTAGACCTTCCATATAACATGCTCTTGGGGGCACCCATGGATTCATGCCATGCAGGCCATTCCATCAAATTTCCATCAGTGTATCAAGCTATGTCATGAAGGACAAGTGGTTACCATTCTGGGTGACCTGGAACCATTCACACATTGTAGGGCATTGCACAGTTTTTCTCATGTGGCTTATGAGTGTCCTTCAGTGGATGTTGTTATCCCCCTACAAATGGAAGCTATTAAGAAATGGGTAGATTCAGAGTCACTCACACCTTATAATCAAGATTTTCCTTTGTTAGTCAACCTGTTCTCTTCATGGGAGGCAACATCGGAAAAATATGGCCCAGGTGAGCCATTCACTCTTGAACAGGCTTTGTTAATATCAGATTTATCAGTATCTCCCAGAACATGGGGTAAGCCTTATTTTCAGTTCAAGAGTACTAGGAGCAGTGTCCTAAACCATTGGAAAAGTTTTTCCATAGTGGTCTCCTATCTGAGGAGAAGATGTTAGAAGATCCTACTAGCAGAGTGCTAGAAGGTACCATGGCTTCATGCCATCAAGCACCCCAGTACATCAAAGGTCACTGCATGATGTTTGTCATGGGTTACAGTGGGTTTGGATGTGGAATTAATGCACAAGGCCGGCTAGAGCCTATTCCCATCCCCCATTTCAAGTTGATAAGCATGGCCTGGGGATAAGGCCTCATAATGCTCTACCCTTGAGATTGATGCCACCTCTTCTGAACGTGAGGATGTTTCATCTCATTCTGATAGTGATGCAGATTCCCAGTGTAGCCTCTACGAGGATCTTGCTTCCACTAACCTATTCCCAGATTCAACTGTCCTTACCTTATCTGAATCCAACCCCCTAACCAATTATCAAATAGCCCTTGTGTATCCTGAACTTATAGATTGGGATCAACAACTTCACATGCCACTAGATTTCTTTGAAAATGATGAGGCATTTACAGAGTTCATGGGACTCAGGGATTCTATTCCAGCTAGGGATCACAAGAAAGGATTTGCAATTCAACTAGACACATGTGCATACTTCAGAGAAGAGGTAGAGATGTGTGGACGTTTGAATAAGAAGGTGGTAAACAAGAGTACAAACACTTCAGAGAAACCTTGCAGAAAAGATAAACGGAAGTCTCACAGTGACAAACTCTTTGAAACACTCGTAGATAAATAGAATGAAGAGTCTTGTGGATGAAGTGGTTTATCCATTTAAAGATGATGATGAGCTACCATAAGAGGTTGATCTTACTCTTCCCCCTGATCCTACATGGATGGAAGATGCTTCTAAGATGCTTGTTGAGGAAACAATTAATGTCAACATTGGCTCAGAAGAGCAACCTAGAATGATAAAGTTGGGAGCTTCACTCTCAGCTCAGGAACAAAAGGTCTTTGTAGAGCTCTTAAGAGAATACATGGATATATTTACATGGACATACACAGATATGCTTGGTTTGGACCCAGAGTTAGTTGTGCACAACCTCGTTGTGCACCCAGATGCCAAACCCATCAAGAAAAAGTTGAGAAATATGCACCCTAAGGTGGCACTCCTTGTCAAAGAAGAATTGGAAAAACTGTTAGCTGTTGATTTTATTAAACCCATTGACTATTCAGAGTGGATCTCTAACATAGTCCCTGTATAGAAGAATCCTGTCGGCATAAGAATTTGCACTGATTTCCATGACATCAATAAGGCATGCCCTAAGGATGACTTCCCTTTGCCTAACATCGACATGATAGTTGATTCCACCACTGGTTATGAAATGTTGTCTTTAATGGATGGGTTTTCAGGTTATAATCAGATACGGATTGCAGAAGAAGATCAACATAAAACAACCTTCATTACCCCTTGGGGAACATTTTACTACAAGGTCATGCCTTTCAGACTCAAGAATGTTGGGCTACTTATCAGTGGGCCATGACTGTTATCTTCCATGATATGATGAATGACATCATGGAAGATTATGTTGATGACATCCTAGCTAAATCCAAGAGTAGAGGAGAGCACCCTAAAGTGCTGAGATGTATTTTTCAGTGTCTCCAGGATTATAAGGTTCGCTTGAACCCTAAGAAATGTGTCTTTGGTGTTTTATCAGGAAAGCTCCTAGGGTTCATTGTTTCACAAAGAGGGATTGAAGTGGACCCTGCAAAGGTTACGACTATCATAGAAATGCCACCACCTACCACTCTCAAACAACTGAGAAGTCTACAAGGGAAAATTCAGGCAATCTGTCACTTTATTTCACAACTTGTGGATAAGTGCCACCCCTTTACCCATTTACTGAAGAAGGATGTTGCATTCAACTGGGGACCAGATTGCCAAAAGGCCTTTGCACTACTAAAACAGTACTTGGTCAACCCACCTGTACTCATGCCACCTACCCCAGGTGAACCTCTCCTCTTGTACATTTCCACTACCCAGTTTGCTATTGGTGCACTGCTTGCCCAATATGACCTAGACCATAAAGAAAGGGAAGTTTACTATCTCAGTCGCACCTTGATTGCTTACGAGTTGAATTACCCGCAGATTGAAAAGGCCTACTTGGCAGTTGTCTTTACCTTCCAAAATCTTCTCCATTATCTCCTAAACAATAAAACCAAACTCATATCCAAAGTTGACCCTCTCAAGTACCTTTTATCCAAACCACCCTCACAGGCTGAATGGCTAATTGGATCATTCTCCTGAGTGAATTTGATATTGAGTTCGTGAATCAAGAAATCCTTGAAAGGACAGGTATTGGCTGATCAATTAGAAGAAGCTCCTCTCCCAGGGATGGAACCTTTGTGCCTAGATCTTCCAGATGCATCTATGATGTACATTGAAGAGTCTGTAGAATGGCAGGTCCATTTTGATGGATCTTTCACCTTCCACGGATCTTGGAGCAGGAGTGGTGCTCATCACTCCCACAGGGGAGGTCATACCAAGAGCATTCCGGTTGGGATTTCCATGCACTAATAACATTGCAGAGTATGAGGCACTCATCGTTGGCCTCAAGCTAGCTATTACTTGGAATATCAGACAACTACGAGTCATTGGAGACTCCCAACTTATCATTAAACAAGTTAATGATGAGTATAAAGTTAAAGATGAGAATCTCATTCCATATAAGAAAATGGTCAAAACCTTGAAGGAGTACTTTACACATATCATATTTGAGTAAAAGCCAAGGTCGCATAATAGATCTGCAGATGTTATGGCTACAATTGGGTCTTTGTTACGCATTCCACCTCAGGAAAGTAAAATTCCTTTCTTTGTAGAGCATTTACAAGTGCCCGCATATGATATGCCAGAGTCATGTTTGGCATGTGAAGTTGTTGGTCCATTATCCCCCTGGTATGACCCTATCTTTTGATACCTACAAGATGGCACTTTTCCACCAGACATCACCCATTCTGAAAAGAAATCCCTTATCCACCGTATAGCCTGTTATACCCTCCTAGGAGGCACCCTTTATCATCATGGCTATGACGGGAATATGCTTCACTGTTTGGATGTTACTGACTCAATCCATGCTATTAAGGAAGTACACAGTGGTATTTGTGGAGCACACACTAGCGGCATGGTCTTAGCTAAAAAACTATTAAGAGTAGGCTATTATTGGCCTACCATGGAATCAGACTGCTACAATTTCATAAAGAAATGTGAACTATGTCAGAAGTATGGAAACTTAATACATGCATGCCAGCCCAGGATTTGCAGCCTATCGCAATGCCTTGGCCATTTTCTAAATGGGGTCTAGATCTCATAGGGAAGCTCCATCCTTCTTCTTTTAGATGGCCACACCCACATCATCATTGCCACTGAGTATTTTACCAAATGGGTAGAGGTTGTGCCTCTTACTTACATCACGGTGTGAAAATTTCTAAATTCATTATGAACCATCTCATCTGTCGTTATGGTATCCCCTCCACCATTGTCACTGATAATGGTAAGTCCTTCAAAAATAAAATGGTTAAGACATTGTGTCAATGTTTCCATATTCAACTCAAGTGGTCTACCCCCTATTACCCCCAAGGTAATGGACAAGTAGAGGCTACTAATAAAACCCTTGTATGGATTATGGAGAAAATGGTCAGTAAGACTGGCCGTAATTGGCACTTACAGATACATCCCACCCTCTGGGCCTATCGAACCTCCATCCACACTCCTACTGGTATGACCCCATATTCACTTGTCTATGGCACTAAAGCCATCATACCTCTGGAAGTGGAGCTTCCTTCCCTGAGAATATCTCTCAGGGACTATCTTGATAAAGATGAGGACTACAGAGTTGCTCGACTGGCAGAGTTGGAACTATTAGATGAAAAGTGTATCAGAGCACTCAATCACCTGAAATTCTATCAGAACAGAGTGTCCAGGGGATACAACAAACACATCATTCATTGGGAATTTAATGTAGGAGATCTAGTTCTAAATAAAATCAAAAGAACATTGTCAAAGACAGAGAAAAGAAAGGTAAGTTTGAAGCTAACTGGCTAGGCCCTTATGTGGTGGTTGCTAAGTATGGATCAGGAGCCTATAAACTTGCATACTCAGATGGTGAAGAGCTTCCAAAACCTATGAACGCCATGCACCTCAATGGTTCTACACTTAAGCATAAAAAGAGAATATCAGATAAGAACTAAAAATAGAAAAATAAAGAAAAAACAAGCAAAAAATGGAAAATTGAGAAAATAGTAAAGAAAAAGCAGGTCATCCACATGTGAAAACCACGCAATTGTGGCACAGTGGGCTAGTCTTTGAGTGAAAACTAGTCTCCGGCACTCAAAGAAGATTCTCCAGTCACAAGTCACTCTTGCAGCAAGGCGGGTAACCCTCACTACTTTCTAGATATAACTTCCTTTTCTAGGTCTAGGAACCCTACCAAATCCATCTTCGCCGAGCCATGATCTGGCTTATTTGCTCTTATATCTGCATGAAGGATGTTACCTTTGTATATTCCCATCTAACGTTGGGGGCACCTTCACATTCCACTTTCTTGTACATACACGCGTGGCATTCGGCCTTTTGTATATTCCCACATCATGTTGGGGGCATCCATGCTTCTTTGTCCTTGTACATTACTTTTGGAACATGACCTTAGAAAATACAAAAACATTCAGAAAAGATCCCACTAAAAAAAGCTACAAAACTTAGATAAATCCCCCTTTCTTAGAGAAGCCTCTAAACAATGTGAACAGTAGCCTTATGTTAAAACTTATCTTTCTAGATAAACCCAAAAACATTAGAAAATATATCAATGTTGTCCCATAAAAACAAGGTAATAATTTAATTGCTTTTAGTTGTTGGTTTATATAGTTTTGATTGAGAATACTTTCTTTTTTTCATGTGATGTGGTGACTCATTTGCTTATCATGGGTTGGATCTTGTTTAAATTAATTGTATATGGCATTAGGTTCATTTGTAGCTTATATGCATCTATTAGGATTCATTTTACTTACTTAGATTAAATGTCAATTTGATCTCTTTGGTATGTTTAATAAATTCATGTAGTTTGCATCTTGGTTATGTTGTGTTGTATAGGTACAGTTGTTTAGCTTTGTTAAATTTTGCTTGTGTGTTTGTTTCTTGCACATTTGTTTGTTATCACATCTATCACCTATCATTCATCACATATAAAACATCATCTACTACATCATATATACAAAAATGCTAAGTATTACATCATGCATGTATGCTAAGATAATCATCGCATATCGTATCATCAATGGGGGCAAGAGGGGTTGCACATAATCATAAATATACCCCCCCACACCAATATCATCTAGTATCATCCCAAGTGCTAGAATAGAAATCAAAAACATTCCATAAATCCAAAGCATGTGATACTATCTACAGATATATCATCAATATGAAAACATGGAACATAAACATCTCTAAATCTAAAGTATGTCACATACATAGAGGAAAGGGAAATCATACATCATGATACAAATTGCAAAGCAATAACCACAAATCGTAAAAGGCATAATCACAGTATAACATGACAAAATCATCATCGAATGTCCATATGATACATGTATAAATGTCCATCTCAAAACTCAAATATACATCATCGATACAATATGTCATCTAAAAGGGGCATGCATCAAAAGTTGAGCCTTCATCAAGAGGCGTCACAAAAAAAAATGGTACATGAATCTATACATCAAAAATCAACCTTCATAAGAGGCATGTATAAAATACATCTGTATAAAAGGAAAATTGAAGAGCTCAACCACAGCTCGCGCCCTTGTCGGGGCTCCCAGGTCCATGACTTGGAGGACGGAAGAGTGGTGGCTATGATGGAGTGGCACTAGGGGTATCACCTTTCTATCTGGTTGGCTATTGTCCAGCTAGCTACTGCCCAACTAGCTGCTATGTAACAGGCTGCTGAACTGATCTAACTGAATGACTTGATCGCCGTGACATGGAGCCTATCGCATTACTCAAACATGACTTCTCAAAAGGTGCTACTCATTGCCCTACCGGGATTAATCTGAAATAAGCAGTCCTATAATATAAGGCCTTGCCACCAGCCCTCATAGGATCATGTATCAAGTCAACATATCCAAAAGTAGTGGCTACCTACACAGCGGCATCTTGCTCACCTATCAATCTACCCCTGTCAGCATGAGCCTGTCTAGTGGCAGCAACCTTTTGGTCTCTATCTGCAGTAATGGCTTTGCACCTGAGTTCGTGCTTGATCTCTTTGGATGATATAACCTTATGCTTGTGCCTGGGCTATGGTCCCTCTAAGTGACAACCATCTGCACCTGGGTCTGGGATTGATGTAAAAGGCTTAGTATCTGATCCCCCTGTGCGGCCATCTCGCTAACCTGACTCTGCCATGAGACACTATCCCCGCCCTGAGTGGCCTGCACTCTGGCCTGATCCCTCTCCACTGTCAAAATTTGCACCTGAGCGCTGACCTGATCTCACTCTGCTATAAGGGCCTTTACCTGTGCCCTAGATGCATCTCTCTCTCCAGCCACCTATAATTGAACAAAAATTGCCACCTGTAACTGAACGAAAATCGCCACCTATAACTGTTGTTGAAGAGCAAACCAACTACCCACCATCGCCACCACCCCCTAGTGCATGAGGTGGCGGGCCCTGCTATGGAAATACCTACTTAAGAGGGGCATATATCTCCGTTAGAATGCCTACTGGAGGCAACTCTATGTCTCATGCCCTTGGTACATGTCTCTGCCTGAGTCAGGGTCCCTGTCTAGTGAGCTTGTTGTAATGGAGGACCCTGTCCCTACCCCTGGCGTAACGCGATGTGTGTCAAGACCACCACCACCACCATCATCATCATCGTTATCATCACCACTAATGGCTCCACCCTCATCACCGTTGGGAGGCCCAACTAGAGGAGTTATCATGCCGATATTATAAGCCACCCTGGAAATAGTCAAACGGTGTGGAAGCACACCATGGTACTATGACACATACTCAGGTTGGTGATCTGTCTCAATGGAACCCACATAACAGGTATCACCTGTCATAAGTTTGCCAATGCTCTATCTCAAGCAATCTGTGGGCCCATATCAATATACTCTCAGGACTTGTGAGCATACCATATATCTGGCCCAGGAATATCCTAGGTAATGCCAAACTGTCTTTGGCACCGATCTAAACTGTACATCTCCCGCATATAGTTGCGGCTGCCCAACATAAAGTGCTCAACTCTAAGCAGTGTTGAGCTCTAAACCGTCCTTAGGCCACTAAAAATGTCTGTAAGGCCTCCATACCATGGTAGCCTGCTGTAACTCATCAAGCTCGCGACGGTAATGATACGCATCTCCCATGTATGGCCGCACATTGTTCCCAATCGAGACCTCAACCCATACTAGAAGGCTCCTCTGGAGCCCGAACTCTCAAAACCCCTAAGGGGCAACCAATATCAATATTGTCCCATGCCAAACTATGAAGCAATCTGGTTGTCTCTACTGTCTTCTAACAGTAGTAGGTAATCAAATGTAGGTCCTAGTATAAATGTGCTAGAATGCACTAACCCCAGCAGTAGGTCTCTCCACCTATCAACCCACGTATCACTCTAAGGAGGCCAAACAAAAATGAAGCACCAGTCTTGTCAGGGAGTAGAACTCCACTGACAAAGGCTATCATATAAACCACCACTCGATCTAGCTCCAGATCCTCAATACACCGTGACAACCTAATAGTCATCCCACACCATGGTATCATTAAGACACCAAACAACTCTAATATATACCGTTGAATATCATGCCAGTGGCTCGTAGAATGGATGAGCTGACCCTGAATCGGGACCTTCATAATGTGCCACACATCCTCGAGAGTACTTGTGATCTCCCCAGTTAGAATCTGAAAGCACTGACTCTTGATGTGCCATCTCTTCGCTACAACTATCAGAAGGATGTGATCCAATGTGATCTGAGGAATATCAGCCACGTATGCTAATCTCATGACGTATAGGAGGCTATCTAATATCACTCTATGATCCTCGTCAAACTGTGCCTCTATTGCCGCTAGCCAACCATATCACTCGTGTGTGTGTAGAACAAGTAATATATGATACAAACAAAGAAACACACATGTATTAGGCACATTTCTTTCTAATTTGCTGGTAAAATCCTTCATTCTTCCATCTCACTTCCTAAATTTTCACTTTCTTCTAGTCTACTTTCTTTTCTCCTTGGCTATTTGGCCAGAAGGGTGTTCTACTCCCCCTTTCCTAACACATACGCACCCATCCCGATGCATGCGCACCTATATCAACGCGTACGCACCCCCTCTATTTTTCCTAAACCACACAAGACACATACGCACCCAGTGTGACACCTACGTGCCTATTTCAGCGCATGCATGTATGCGCCCCCGTTTCCCCTACTCAGAATGCAAACCCATCCTCTTCGACGGATACACAAGCATGTCCGTGTCACTTTCCCTTCGACAGATATGTGTGCATGTGTCCATTATTTTCGACGAATACGTGTATGCGTACCTGCCATAACCAATGCATGCGCGTATGCGCATACGTCAAATTTTCCTAATCTAGCCTAGAATGCCCTAAAATGACATTAAATGTGTAATTCACAAGGAAGGATAGACCAGTCACGTAAGGTCCATACGATGGGTCCTGCATGAACTCTCAGATGTGATCTACTCACCTCCTCCTGCTCGATAGCCTCGCCATCTCACTCCAGGGATATCACTCTTGTTCGTGGTAAAAAATTTCAAGAGCTCTGGTACGATTGAATTGGTCGTGATTGATTTACCCCCCCTGGGTGGGTATATTAGGCTATTGTGATGCCCCTGAGGCATGTTTTCTCCACCGTGGTCATTCTGGCCCTTCTTCTATCCACCGAGGTAATTATTTTTCTAGTAAAATAGTTATTTTTACTCCTTTTGCATGTTGGGGCACTCAGTGCCACCATGCGGTCACTTCTTCATTGCACTAGAATAATTTACACATATACCAGTCGTCATTTCCTATCATTTTCTTCTATTTTCCCTCTCTTTCACCTGTCGTGATGATTATTTTTATTAAATAATTATTTATGGCTTGTAATT